>PITB01033225.1:0-14216 GCA_004024585.1 Paradoxurus hermaphroditus | reverse complement strand
GCAATTGACTTAGAAATGACAGCCCTTTCCAAGTAGACGCTTTATTTTGATCCACAATGATAATGTGGACATTTCATGTTACAGACTTGTAGGGGCCGTTTTCGTGGGATGAATTTCCAAAGGACATTTTGAAATATTGGAGGTTGGGATTATTATAAAACATCATTTTCCCCCTCGCACAAATTAAAGTTTTGGATCCCCATAATTGGCAAACATACAAAATTCTATGGAGGATTAAGATCTACATGTCTGAATTCTCTGTTTGCTAGAAACATTAAGGTTATTAAAAGTATCAAAAATTATTTTTCCACTTAAATATACTATAGCTGAATAGGAAAGACATGACTTGAACCCAAGGAAGCATGGATTCCAGTTGATTTAGCTTAACGATGTTCTCTTTTGATTGAAAAGTAAAAGTTGTAAACTATTTAGAAAGGAAGTTCTTAAGGTTTGTGTCGCTCAGCAACCTAGAGCTTAATGCCCCTGGCTAGTGCCGATAAACACTTCACTTTTGCAGCAGGCGTTGCTAAATCAAGTTTTAAAGAAGGCAGCAAGAGAACATCAAAACGCCTCCGTTATTGCTTCATTTTAAATGTACTCCATTCTTCATCTGGGCACCCAGAGTATTATATTCTGCATTATTTTCAGCACCGATCAACAGAAAAGACACGCAGATGACATCGGAAAGTTATTTTCTAGCCTTTCTACAGGTGCAAACCTCACTCAACCTGAGACCCGGCCTTGAGATCAGATTGGACCCAAGCAAACATCTGTCATTTGATAACCACAAGGTATCTCAAGCACTGGAGGTTTCTAGAGTATCTGGGTTACACGCTAGGGTAGATAAGCCGATTCTAATTTTGTTAGCACCATTATTTCTGCAGTTATTATACAAGGAAGAAAAAAGACCGAAGCGTTCCAAATCATTTTCATGTCGTGCAGGTTCCCATAAAACATCATATGGTGTTGAATTCGTGTTGATAAAAGTATATAATAGAATTCAGAAGAGCTCGGTAGCTCGGAATGTTTGATTAGTTATCACGTGTCCCTGTGTTGAGAGGTAACAAACAAATCTGATCCTCATTTCACAGCTGGATATGCATGAACACTCAGAGAGTAGGTGGTTTGCTGACGCTCAGGCGAGGGCACCTGCCGGAAAGCTGCGCTCTGAACTCTGAACTTTGACTTTCACATCTTGTGCAATCTAGTGACTGAAAACATGTGAGTGACCTGAATTAAAAAGAAATGTGCAGAAGGCCATTTACTGTAATTTCATCTTCAGTATAGTGCTTAGGGTGTGAGAATGCAGCCGTCCTGGAAGGAACAGAGTCAGGATTGAGCACTGGGTAGAATCCTATAGTTTCTTCCTCCTCACCACAAGGAAAAGCTATGTTAGTGCTTTTGCCCCTGAAAAACATCATTGGCCTGACCTCATTGTCTCCAGAGTTAAGCTGGAGATAATATTTAACTTTTTTTTTCATGTTTATTTTTATTTTTGAGAGAGAGAAAGACAGATGTTCTAAGCCCATACCTGTACGCACTGGAAAGCATAGGAAGATGATTTGTAAAGAGAAAAAATAAGGCACAAACAAGACGTGGACAGAAGTAACTTCATAGATTCCTGACTTGTCATTTCCAATTTTTTTCTGGAGCTCAGTTGTATTCCTAATGTTGGTTTCTGCGAGCTACCATGGTGGCCTCCCAGAATATTCTCCTTGCTTAAATTTGTTTGAGGTGATTCCTGTGATTTTTAGCTAATCAGTGAGAGAACCGAACTGAGACTGGCATTGTGGGGTGCTACTTTAAGGAGCTGGGGATTACCTTGTAGGTTTCGTGAGCCCATCACTGGTTAGATGGACTAGAAATAGGGAAACAGGAGGCACCATCGAAAGCCTGCTGTAATCGACTCATGAGGTCATTGGAAGGAAGGTTAGAGAGGAGCCAATAGATACTGGTCCTTTTCAGAGTGCCTGTTACTGTATTTTATGGGCTAAATATTTGTGTTTCCCCAAAATTCATATGTTGAACTCCTAAACCCCAGTGTGATGGTTTTAGGAGATGGGGCCTTTGGGTGCTAATGAAGCCATGAAGGTGGTGCTCTCACAAATGAGATTAGTGCCCTTCTAGGAAGAGACATGAGAGCCTGCTTCTTCTCTCCGTCTCTGCCATGTGAAGGTTCATGGGAAGGTCCCCATAAGCAAATCGGGGAGCAGGCCTTCACCAGACACTGGGTCTACCTTTTTGAGCACCTCACTTAGTGGTATTTTTGTCATAGCAGCCTCAGCTGACTAAGACACAGTATAAATCCTTTAATTTAATTAGGTCTGAATTAAAGATGTGGAATAGAGATAAAGAGAGGGGCGCCTGGTGGCTCAGTCGGTTAAGCGTCTGACTTCGGCTCAGGTCATGATCTCACGGTTCGTGGGTTCGAGCCCCACATCGGGCTCTCTGCAGTCTGTGCAGAGCTCACTTTGGATCCTCTGTCCCCCTTTCTCTCTGCACCTACCCTACCCTACTTGTGCTCTCTCTCTCTGTCTTTCTCAAAATAAATAAATACTTAAAAAAAAAGAGAGAGAGAGAGAGAAAGTGAGGAGTCCATGTTGATTTTGAACTTTCTATCTCGGGCAGCAAGACTGATGGGTTTGGTATTAACTAGCCGGAGGACAGAATGACTGTGTTTGAGGAAGGACTCTGAGTTTTGATCTGGGAGTGCTGAGTTTGAGGACCTGCAGGGTAGTCAGATGGAGATGGCCAGGAAAGAAGCCGGGGGTAGTGACTGAAGTGCAGGTGCTAGAAACATGGTAGACATTTTAACATGTGATCGTGTTTGAAGCCATGTTGACCAGAAGATACCACCAGGAAGTACAAGAGAGAATCCCAGAAAGGGCCATTGGCGAACATCACCATTTGAGGGACAGGCAGAAGAAGAGGATCAGGAAAGAAGACTAAGGTGGAGAAACAGCCCTCTGATGTAGCAATTAGGTCTCAGCAGACTTGACAAACAACAGAATAATGAGAACAGAAGTTGCGAAGCTGAGCTCCTGTGTGTGGAGGCAAGAACCCGTGCATCAACAAAACCGATGCAGTGTAGATTGTTACTTCAAGATTGTAAGAGGGGAAGAGAATGATTGCTCAAGAGGAAGGTAGGATAGAAGGAATGTTCCCACATGAAGGGAATCCATATTCTTTCCAAGATAATGCTACTTAAAATAGCCGTTATTCATTGAGGCATGCCGAGTGTCTGGCCAAATTAGCTTTACGTTCATTATCTACTGTACCCCTTCCACAGACCAGTGAGACTGTAGAGAGAAGTTAAGCAGGTAAGATCTTTCTGCCATATTGCAAATCCATGTAACTTGTAGAGCGTCGAGCCAGTGAAGCAGCCAGTCTGTCTGAATCCAGAGTCACCCCTATCCCTCATATTCACCCCCTACCCTGGAACAATATAACAAAATGAATTCAAAGAATCAGCTAAATACAAGAAAATGCAGAAAAGGAATTTAGGCCATCTTCTTGAATTTAGTAGATGGAATTTGGCGAACATCCTACATTATTGAATCAAATGAACAATAATAAGTTGAAAAGAATTGTAAACGTCAGTAAGAGGCACAGAAGTCCTGATTTGTTTAGAAAGAAATCTGGCCCCGGGCTTAAATGTGTAAATGAAATAAAGGGGTGGAAATTAGAGATTCATTTAGGTGGTGATCAGGAAAAAAATCAGGTAATGGACAGCTAGAGAGCACTTTCAGTAAAGGTCAGTGATACAAGAAAGGTCACCACTAAGAGAACAATTAACCAACCTAGACCCACTTGTCAGAAAGCAAGAAAGTATGAGTTTGAAATTGAATTAGGAGATGAGAAAGTCAAAGATTAATGTAGGATAATTGAATAGAGAGTGTATCATGAAAGAGAACCTCCTCCCTCCTCCTGTGAGGAATATCAGTAGAGATGAAAGGGAAGAAATTGATGAGTTGAAGTTGTTCTTCACTGGGTAAGTCAAATGGAAGTGTAACATTAATGCTTGTCATATCTTTTCTGGTATATGTAAAAGGGTACATGCGAAATAAAACCACGCATTGACAAATTAAAAACTTATCTACCCTTGATTGTAGTAATGCCTACTAACTCACATTCCCCTGCCTTCCTAACCAGGAACCCTGATTGGTTTTGCAAGGACCCAGCCACTTCTTACTCATCCTGTGTCCTTCTCAAGTCCCAATCCACTGAGTATTTAGTGGTCCTCAATAAATAGCTCTTAATTCTCTGTGTTCTTTTGTTTCCATTTGAGGGAGGAAATTTGAGAGATTAAAGTCTTTGTTAGAGGATTTTAGGTACTTGATCAACAGTTCACTAGCTCAATAAAATAAATGCTATTATAAACTAAGAACTAGGGAATTTTAAGTTTACATTAGATTTTCACATTATTAGAAAATGTCAGTTATCCCTTGGCTTACGGTTACAAATTTATATTTTTCTTCGTTATCGTATTTTTAACCCAAGATGTCCTTGGAATTTGTACTTTTTTTTTTAAATTTATTTTTGAAAGATAGAGACAGAGTGCAAGTGGAGGAGGGGCGGAGAGAGAGAGGGAGACACAGAATCTGAAGCAGGCTCTAGGCTCTGAACTGTCAGCATAGAGCCTGAGGTGGGGCTTGAACCCATGAACTGTGAGATCATGACTTGAGCCAAAGTCAGATGCTTAACCAACTGAGCCACCCAGGCGCCTCCAAGACGTCCTTGGAATTTTAATTCCAAGTTGTTGGAAAATCTAATAGGTACCTTTATATTTAAGTGTAACTTTGTCAAATTGATGTAAGACTGTGTGCTACGTAAGAGAACAATGTTATATTTTGTTGTTTCTTTTGAACTTTTAATTGAAAGATGACATGTATATAGCGAGGCGCACCATATACAAGTGCTTCTTAACTTGCAGACGTCTTACTGTTTATTGAACAGGTTCATAGCAGACTTAGTTTGTCCTGCTTCTTGCACTTAAATGGATTGCGATCTTCAGTGATGGTTCTCCCTAATGTGCACTTGCTAAAGGAGGCAAGAAAGGCAATGATCATATTCAAATAACAAAAAAGGAATGCCGTTTACAGGAGACCCACTAGAAGTAAGGCAGATTAGGCTTTTTGTGTACTACTTTCCATTTGGAGGTCTTACTAACCTTTTGATTCCGGGTAGAAATCTTGTGCCCTTGAAACTGTCTTTGATAGTGGTGTGTTGTTGTTGTTGTTGTTTGTGTTTATTTATTTATTTTTTGGTTGTGCTTAACTCATGCAAGATTGGAATAATTTGCTGCTGTTTCCTCTAGAGACTATTTCACAGGGTTATTTCATTGAAGCTCTGAGAGTTCTCCCCACCTCCCCAGTTGAATCTAGGTAAAAATGGATATGTGCCAAGAAGGGTACACGTCCTCCTTAATCCTTAGGAGAAGCTCTGCTAAGTAGCAGGCAACTAACTCCTCGGGATGTCCTTTTGTGGTGCCATCGATTCTTTCAGGAATCTTGGATATTTTGCCAAATGTACCACCGCTTTGTAATCTTAAGCCTATTAACAAATGGAATCCTTTCAGTTTATGTCATGATTGTGCAACAATCCACTTAGTCCATCAAAATCCTATTTTGACTTTTATCCACATCATCCCTTTAGTCAATTTTTTAGATTTATTAAGTGCTTTTCATGCAGTCGATGAAAAAGCTTTCATTTAAGAAATTATGTCCACATGACCCTGGAGACGTCCAATGTCGTTTAGCGGTAGTCGACGCGTTGCATTGATTGTTGGGAAGTGCAGAGCAGAGTCAGTGCAGGCATGTCAGGGAACCCTCTCCGTAGAGCTGGGAGAGTCTCGGGGGGATAATAGAACCTCTTCATTTACAGTCAGAAGCCCCAGGAGTTGCAGTGACCTCTCCAGGCCGACCCTGCTGGTCAGGCAGCCACAGTGCTCACTATTCTTCTCACATCAGATTGACCCTTGAATACCTATAGACTTTCAGATATTTGCCAGGGAAATGCCTTTCTAGTTGCTTGGCACAGGAGCTACAAAGGAAGAGGTACTTTCATCCTGGATATTCTGGTTTTAAGTTTTCAAAGAGAGATTTATGGCCTTTTTTTTCTTCTTGGGGTGGGAAGAAGGCAGAGTTAAAGGGGAAAGAGACCCATAAATGCCACCATGCTGTTAATAAGAAGGAGAAAGGTGGCCACGTAAGATAGGCTAAGTAAATGTACTTCGGGAAGAAAACTGTTGTTCAGAAGTCACTTTCCCTCGTAGGTGATTGAGCTACTGATGAGCCCCCCGAAAGGCCTACACTCTGTGCTGTGTAGCATACAGTAGTCTTGGCTTTAGCGCAGTGGACATTCCTGATTTTGACTTTCTCAGGTATGTCCAGAGGTCTAAGCTGTGTAATGAAGTGTCGAGTCCCGAATTAGGGTCCTGTGCTGGGTGGGCCGTGTGGGGGAACAGGGGCTGAGGCGCATGTGAACCACAGACACCCAGTTGCAGCTGGCTGCACCTGCAAGAGCTTTGTTGGGCACTTCTTGTTGTAAGAAAGACAACAAAATAATAACGTTTCTGTTTCCTTGTGAAAAAGGCCCAGGAAAGAAAAAAGGCCACCTGTGAATGCTATTGATTTGTCTGTAAACCTGGGGACTCATTAAAATGTTTCGGGGTAGCCCTTGCCTTATTAATGTCAATGTGCTCACTTGATGGTATATGCACAATCCATTATTTGTCTGTTGACTTAATCTTCCTAGGAAGCAGGACAGTGGTTTCCAGCTCTGGCGGTTGCTCTCTGGGAGTCATGTTGGGTTCTGTAGATTTGGCACCGGGCCATGCGTCTGTAGCGTTAAAAGCTCCCTAGGTGATTCCGATGTATGGCCATGGTTAAAAACCACTGAAATAGACTAGATGCAGATCAAAGAGTTCGAGGAAAATACACGACTGCCCTGATTCATTCTGCAGGAACAGGTACAGGGGCTGTTGCTTAGAGCCAGGGAGCGATTTCGGAAGTCCATGGGAATTGGCAGTCTGGTTGGCAATGAGAAGTTAAGCTATGAAGGGTTTAGCTCTGTTAGGCTCCTTCTCCCAATTCCAATTTGACTTAAAATGGAGACTTTCAACTTATCCTGGAATAGTTGTGAATGGGAGCCTACTGTTCCCTGCTACTAAAGACCAAAAATATATGATGCTTTCAGAGAAGTGATTTCTCCCCTCTTGGAAGGTACTGAACGAGCGTAGTGTGTTTTTCATAGATTATTCCCAACATCCATCCCCCTCCTCCCCCCCAGATGATAAATGTGAGCAAATAAACAGAAATTCCCCCCTCCCTGTAGACTTGGAAATTTACAGCATCATTAGCATATCAAAGGCTTGGGGAGTCCTGCTGTTAACAAAAACAACAACAACAAAAAAAACCATTTTAAAACTTTGAGTTAAAACGAACTTATTTGCATAGGAAGAGACTTTTTGCTTCCATATCTTTAATGGGACTCTTTTGCCTTCACATTCATTTTGGAAAGACTGGCCAAGTCCCTTTTTGATTCAGTAATTTTCTTAACAGTTAATTTCTGACAGATGAACCTCTTTTTAAAATCCCCTTTGAAGTTGGACTGAATTAACAAATGGAGGGCTTGGCAGAGCAGTTTACTAATTCATAACTATATCCCTCTGCTTTCTTTGTGTTACTAAGTACTATAATCTTTGACCTGAAAGGAAGAATCTGCTAACAAGTAAATATTTAAAAGGCCCCATGAAGTATAATATGCATGAGTTTGTGCCTGGGGAGCCCGTCTGCTGGATGAAAGAAATGACTCACTTTTCATCTCCTAAATAGGCCGTTGTTTTACAGTAGGTTGAAAGGAAGTATTTTAAGTGCTAAGAGTCAGATCTCTTTTTATTTTTAGATTTAGTTAGCCATTCGCTTCACTGATTCGAAGGTGGCATGGTAAGTCATAATTCCTAAGTGTGTTAGTACCCTGGATGAGTGAGTTAGCATTCCTGTGAATGAATGACCTCTGTGCTCCCAAAGACTACTTGGAACGGTTCGAGGAAACGGAAACATGACTCATTGATGTGCTTGAAGCATATCTGGGGGGACTCACTAGACTTCAGAGCCAGACCTGAAGTGTGGTAGAGCAGGCAGAGCTCAGATGGGGTGATACCAGGGCCCTGGTCCCCACAGCGCCGCTGACAGTGGTCTCACTACCGAGCATCCCTACCTTCTGTGAGTAACGGGAGGGAGGTGTGAATTACTTGTTAGCATAGCTTCCAGCTTGAAGATTAGTGAGTCTTTGAATTCTACTGATTTTCTGGTTTGCGTGCAAGTGGGTGTGTGTGTTTTAATGACCTTCAGATGGGATTCATCAAGGCTCCCTGAAACGAACCTTTCTTTTTAAGATTCGAAGTGAACTGCTATGACACTTTGACTAGGGGAGTCCATAACAGAAATGAGGAAGCAACTTAACTGTGATTTATAAGGCTGTGGGCTACTGATTTTCTGTGGCTGTGCCATTTGGCATGTAGAGGAATGCGTGTGTGATACTATTGGAGAAAGGTTCTTTACTGTTTATAGGGCAACGGTCTGCTCTATCAGGATTTCTTTTCCCAAGCTATAAAATAGTCCCTTGCTACCCTGTTTGATGTGCCTTACTATGGTTTTTAGAAAACGTTTAGGTCACCCTCCTGAAATATATCCCAGACGTTTTTCCTGAGCAACAGCAATCTGCGTATCTGACACTTGCCAATTTTTAACTCTTGCCGCAGAGTTTCTGCAGTGATTATTGTATAAAAATAATCTCAAGTCCTATTATTTTCATTCAGTGAAAACCTAGATTGACAGGTACCTTGAAATGTTGGTGCTGTGCTTATTAGTTACCTGTGTATTCTTTAAGAGTGATAATCTGGTTTATCTGGTATTATGTTTGGGGAGCAAGTAGTGCCATTTTCTTGAGGATAATGATTCATTCTCTTTAGTTTTATTATGGCTGTGAGGACACACTAATTGTCATAGAATGTGCAAAAACCTCCCAAAATATTTCAAATGGTAACCTTCAAAGTTAAATATTTGAAAATTTCTGTAATTTTATCTTTCTTCTGCAGCTTAAGCCACAAGGCACTATTTACTACCAGCATTTCCTTTTGAAAAACTTGTATCAGTAGTCCTTTACCTATTCTCTTTTTTTTTTCTGATTGTATCCCTCAAATTCTCAAATTCAAAGAGATGTCTGACAGTAACAATTTACTACAGTGCTATGTGCCTGACTCATACTCCCACTAGGTGGCGATATTGCTATTCTTGTTTTGTTTTGTTTTCCTAGGTGGCGGAATTGCTTTCAGTTTTTTGGTCTTTCACTATGGGGTTCAGGGAGGCTTGCTCAAGACCAACTTGTCACTAAATATGTATTGAAATCAAGATTGGAATCCAGCTTTGCCTGATTCAAATATTTGTGCTTTTTGCCTCTCTATGGGAGGGGGAGGGATAAAGCCTTATTTCTTATATTATCTATTAATGTATCTATTAAGTACATTTTTACTGAATATCCACAGACCTAAAATTTTTCTTCTCAAGGAATCGCTCATTGTTGGTGGACAGGAGAAAGGATTACGGGGTATCTAAGGCATGCTAAGGAATCTGTGTGGCCAGCTTTTTGCTGCCATGCAAGTTCTCAGGATGGAGTGAATAAACAGTAGCCACTTGGGAAGGTCAGAAGTGATGCTACAGTGGTAGGGGCACAGAGATGAGTCTAGAAGGACAGATGGGAGTCTATCGTGGGGACCTCAATCAAAGGCCCAGAAGCTCGGGTTTGATTAGCATTGGTGGCTGGTGAGCAGGGTTTGACAGGATCAGGCTGTGGTCTGAGCTTGATGTGGTGGGATGCGGAGGCCAGAATGAAGCACAGACGGGGGCAAGCTGAGGCCGAGTGCCGCTGGAATGGTCCTTAGGGGAAGAAGGGAGAAAGCCGGAGGGACATCTGCACTGCTCTCAGTTTTGTTCAAAGGGAGGTTAACTTGGCATTTGGGTACAAAGGTGGGAGTAAGGCTTAAAGGGAAACCGTGTGGTTTGGGGCAAGCAGGGCAGTGTGAAAGGCGGGGGTGGAACTGTCGTAGAGAAACAAGGACCCAGTGGAGATAGGCAGTCAAGCCTGTGGTTAGGCTATTCTATTTATGAGGTGGTTGGAGACAGATGGGATTGGGGGAGGTGCCGGTTTGCAGGGGTGAGAAAGAGGGAGGGATCACTGGAGGTAGTGGAGTTCTGACTTCTGACTCCAGACATTTGTACTGAGGAGCAGAGGGACCGGGTTGGGGGGGAAGGGGGCACATTTTATCAGTTGAAGTGGCGGGAATCAGGTGGAAGGGAAGACAATATGTAGAAAAAGAGATCGACCTCGCAAAGTAGAGAGCAAGTTCATTCGCGCTGCAGGCAGGGGTGAACCAGGAGAGGCAGGATGCGATAAATGAGATTTTGAGGTAGAAAGCAGGGACAGGGAAGGGCTGGGCAGGGCAGCCCCCAGCCAAGTGGAAGGCTTGCCCAGCAGCCACGTGGCCCCTACCTACCCTGTGCTGAGCAGCGGGAGGTTAGCCAGTCCGCCTGCTGTTTATTGCTTCCCTGACCAGCTTGAGAAGTGATTCCTGCCCCTTGGGCAGGCCACGACAGTAACCACACATTGGGTTGCGGCTAGGTGCCCTCCAGGTAGGTAGTACACAGGTGGTGGGGGGGGCGTCAAACTTGTCTGACAGCCCCCCCGCCCCAGGTGCTTTCCTGGCCCTTTCTCCAGGGGTTCTGTGTGTCTGGATTGGGGTCCCCGGGGTCTGTATTTTAATAAGTGCCCCCAGGTCATGCTAATGTTCAGGCAGGTCTGAAACACTGCTCTGGGCGCCTGGGTGTCTTACAGGCTGGACACTGGCCTCGCACATTTCTTTTTGAGCCCCCATCAGTGCTGGCAGTGTAGGTACAAAAGACCCTTTTGAGTTTTAGCCTGTAGGTTATTGAGGCGAATGGATATTTGACTGTTTTTATTTTGTAAGATACCTTCAGCTTCCTTTGCTGGTTCCTAACCTAGTCTTTGCTTGTGTTTGAAGACATATTACCTCCCCATGAATCCACCCAAGCCTCTCCAGCCTGGGGCTTTATGGCAGATGGGGCGTTATGTTCTGCCACCTGCTGGTCAACTGCCAGCAAACCGTGCGGTGTTTTGAGGCTGGCCCCGTAACTGGGACAGGATTGCAAACGTGACTTTCAACGCACGGTACACGAGGCAAAAAGTCTTACTTCTAATAGAGCCATCTGGTCTAGTTAATTTAAGCCTTTTACACTTAATGTTGCAAATCTGACACAATTAATTTCCTCTTCTCTGGAGCTTTTTTTTCTAGCCCAGGTGTTAAAATGTTAATAACAGCAACACGTTTTAAGATTAGTGTGTTGCGTTAATCTCAGAAAGAATGTTTTTTATATGCCGCATGTCTCTCCTATGAAACAAACGATTCCGGTGGACTTTGAGGCAGGGTAAAGACAGAGGGGTTCACTGTGTTCCAGTGTGTCATCCTTCTCATCCTCATCGTCATCACCATTGTCTTAAGCTGTGCCTGGCTCAGTCCCAACATTGCCAATGACCCATACTTGACAATTGCTAAACATTTTATGGAGAACCTGTTAGACTTAGGGCCGCCCAGTGTAGACTACTTAGAGATAATTTCTACACCCCTGGAGCCAGCATCACAGGGCAGCCGACAGCCTCTCGGCTTCCTTGTTTCCTCATCTGCAAAATGCAAGCGGCAGCATAATCTCTAAGATCCCAAGCTTCTGTAATTCCAACCGTCAGCACGAAGTCTATGACTTGGTGTCCCTAGTGACTGTGGAAGGCAGTGTCTGCTCTTGGTCATGTGCTTGGCTGCCAGGCTTTCGTATTCCGGGCGCCATTGTCACCAAGCTGTTGTCAGGATGCTTCTGAGAAGGCTGATTTCATGCTTTGTGTTCGGTGCCCTTTTACATACTTTTTAAAATTAGAATTGGAAAAATGGCAGGCTTCTTTACATTCTTTTAAGTATTATTGATTGAAACAGAGCTAGCATTTAATTTAGCTTTATCTATAAACAAGATAGAAACTTCCTTAGAGATCAGTAGTTCTTAGTTGGAAGTAGGGGACATACCTTACATAAACCATGAAGCTTTTTAAAAACATATGTGCGGAACAGAACACCCAAAACCCAATCCAAGTACGATCTATTGAATAAGAATCTCTTATAAAAGAGGCTTCTAGTGTGCAGCCATAGTTGAGAATGAAGGCACTCACAGTTTCAGGCGGGCCTGACCTATCTTGTGTCTCTCTGAGCAGTGCTGGGCCATCAAACATTTGGGGACTTGCAGTGCCCTAGGCACTGTGCTAGGCCCTGGACCTTGGGCACCGCAGATACTTAGGGATTAAACCCTCCGTTTGCATCCCTCTCTCCCACCTTTTTTAGGCTGGTGGCAAAACGTATCAATTTCTTTTCTTTAGTTACGCTTGAGCATGAGGCTGTCCTCATTAGGTAAATTAGATTGCAATCTTTCCTCAGGCGTCATTGTAGTCTCATTTTGTAGAGGGCATACTTACGTATTGATATTTAAATGATTTGAGTAATTTTTAAGTGATGTCACCTTTTTTTAATGTTTATTTATTTTTGAGAGAGAGAAAGGCAGCATGAGCAAGAAAGGGGCAGAGAGAGAGGGAGACACAGAATCCGAAGCAGGCTCCAGGCTCTGAGCTGTCAGCACAGAGCTGGATGTGGGGCTCGAACTCCTGAACTGCAAGATCATGACCTGAGCCGAAGTTGGACGTTTAATCGACTGAGCCACCCAGGTGCCCCTAGTGATGTCACTTTATTAAGTCACATCATTTGACATGATCTCAAGTACAAGCTAGCATCTGCTGTAATTTCCTATGTGGTGAATAAGTAGTATTGAACTATGTGATAGATTAAGTAATTTGATACCTTTAGTTGGGTTTTTTGTTGTTGTTGTTGTTTTGAAATGTAACTTACTTTTAGCTAAGTATTTTCTTATCGACTATAACCAATAATGTGTTATGGAACTATACAGTAGTTGATATTTTTCTTCTGTGTTCATTTTTTTCTCTAGAAAAATTATCAGCAAAGTAAAGTTTAGAAAATTCCTAGAACACATTTTGAGAAAGAGATTTGATGAAATTCAACATTTTCTGTTTCTTTGTTTTTTAGCCGTTGGAAATAACTGTCATTACTTATGTGTGAGGTAAGGAGATACACCTGTGCTATTTTTGTAGTCACTCCTTTTAAGCTGTTAGATTTCAGGCTTTTCTTTGAGCCGTTCATGGCGTCATATCACCGTGGGAAGAGAAGTGCGCCTCCTGACCGAACAGGACACAAGTGCAGTGACTTGAGAATTTCGTCGTTCTAGGTGGGACAAAGGTGCTCAGGCCTTTCCTTGGAGACGGTGGTGTGAGTGAACCGTTTCCCTCCCTTCCGGCTCCCCAGGTGCCACCCGTTCCTGGCCTTACCTGTCACCTCGCCTGTCCACCAGCCACATCTGCTTCAATGGTTACCTCTTTGCTGCTGCTGCTGCTGCTGCTGAAAATAACCTACTAATTACTGAGTGCGGATGGTATGAGCGTTTTCTCATTTCATTTTCAGAACAGCCCAAAGAAAGTCTTCGGTGTTTCCAGCATCTGGGGGTTTGAGCTTAGGGTTGAGAAACCGAGGGCATGACCCACCTGGGTGCTTTTTGAGGTCGCACTGTCCCCATTGTCCCCATGTCTGAGGGGGACGACAGAGTGGCCGGGCTGGGGGTAAGGGCAGGGAGGTTGAGAGGGAAGCCTGTCTCATGCTTGCTGGTCTCTGTCAACCCCCTCCAGGCTGCCATCCGTGGAGAGGGTCTAGTGTGTATTTTGTAGAGGTACGTCATCCTTCTTTGAACTTCTCTTTGATGCGTATCTCAGAGGAGTGTATTGTAGAAACAAAAGTTCTCTTGACCTCACTATCCATATTTGACCCAGGGGAACAAGCGCTTCAACCAAAAATTTCTGAATGTCTGAAGTGTCCTTTCAGTCTTTTGTTTTCTAAATTTCTTTTTATCAAGATGAGTTTGTTATCTGAAGACGCATGTAGTTGTACAGGACAGCTGAAGTAGTCATTATCCAATTGGATTCCCCTTCTCTAAATAGCCTTTTTACTTGGAGACTGTGATGACTGGCGGGAGCTGGCG
>PITB01033224.1:0-14207 GCA_004024585.1 Paradoxurus hermaphroditus | reverse complement strand
AGGTATGGATTCCAAGTCTTTTGGCCACAATTCAGAATAATTCCTATCTGCAGAATTTCCCTTGGGGCTACCTGGTATATTCACTGAAATCGCATCACAGTCCTAGTTCTCTATCTGCACCATAACTTCCCCTTCAGTAATGAGAATGCCAAAACACTCCTTAATAAGCCTTCTACATGCTAGTCTCCATTTCAGTCTCCGCTTTAATAAGGTTTACAGAATATGCTTCCTGTGGAAATCAACATGTGATATCTAGTATCAATACTGGTTTGAGAAAGTAGACATTAAGGTAAGATTTTGGATCCACTGCTCTTCAACTGGCAATGAAGTCACCATCACTATTAACAGGCATAAAGGATAGATCCCACCTTTAGGTAATTAACAGTATATTTTTAACCCTTTTTTTGGTGGTAAACTGGAATGACATTCTGCTGGGGATTTACTAGCAGATACAAATGGAAAGATCTTGAGAAGATATTTAGGAAAAAATAATGAGGTATTAGTAACTATGGGAGCTTTGAAATTGAGTTGTCATTGCCAAAGACAAAGAGGGCTTTGAAAAAAAGAAAATAAATGAAGAAAAATGATTAATTAACAATTAATTCCTTAACATGAAAGTCAGAAGAACCTCCTCTTAGTATATAAGAAGGCTCTCAATGTCTGTGACCAGAAGGAGGAAACACCTCAGACCTTAATCATTAAAGTAGCAGAGCTCCATAGAGGTTTCCTCTTTCAAATTATAGATGTCTACAATGACAAGATCAAGACCCCAGGTGAGAAATAATGAGGTTCTCCCACGTGGGACTGGAATATTTGCATTGATTTCCACCTAATTTTTACATGTTTAGATTATCCTAAACTCTGAGTTTACAATAGAGTTCCACTCCTTAGTAAGAGCAGGTGCCTCCCAATTGCTATCAATGCTTAATCATCAGAAATCAAGTGAACTAAACTGCCAAAATAAGTGGCAATGTAGAGGGGCGACGTGGGGGACTGATCCATGAGTGTTATGGAATTACTTAATAGAACTTGGCTTCCCTATGGGGAAAAAAATAGGTGGCAATCACCAGGGATAATGCTCAGTTTATATAATGAAAAACAGGCTATCGGATGACTGAGAGCGATTATTTAATAAAGTGCCAAGGCCTCTTGCCCAATTTTCAACTTTGAGCTAATATCCATACAAAAAACAGAGTGACTGAGGAAGAGTCTGGGTCATCGGGAGGAAAAACTGTACTATGACTCCTGTGCAAGGTAATAATTCCGCCGTTCATTTCTCAAAGAGATCTATGACTGCTTAGTCAAGTTTCAAGGTTACAATGATATGCAGTCACCAGAGTATTATGGTGAGCCACAGTGACGGTGGAGACCTATGAGGCACACGGATACGTAAGCATATCGTGTGGGTTAGGCTGACAATGAGTCCAATGGGTCTGCAAATCCTTCACATGGCTCTCTCCAATCACTAAATCTGTAATTGCAATAGACATACTGTGTAATTGGAAGGATTTTCCATTTGTTCCTTCCCTTGCAAGAGAAGAACTTTCATAGCAAAGCCCAAGTGCAAGGCTAAAAGTGCCAATTTCTGTGGAGAAGATATTTTCATATTTCTGCATTGTCAGGACTTTCTGAGGAAAGACAATTGAAATGCTATTAAGACAAAGAATGTGTCATTTCCCCCAAAACTGTTTGTTCTTCACATTCTAAGGTGTTATATCTATAGATATGTTATTCCGCCTTAAAGATAATAAAACTCTGAACCATTTGTTTATATTTCAAAATGTTGTAAAAACTGGGGACCTGCTCTTATTCTCTAAGGGAAGAATTGTTTTACACTAAAAAGAAAATCTCCTTTTCTCAGGTTTTTTTTTTTTTTTTTTTTGAGGAGTCCACTTGGAGTGCTATAAAGGAGCTCTGTATAAGCTCTCGGATGCATGATTTCAGGGTTCCTGTCCTATAAATGTGCAGGTAACATCTGTTCTCATTGAATCAGCCCAGGGGGACTGACTTGAACACAGATAGTTAGTACTGTTTCTACAGTAATAATTGGTCTCATGTCTAATTCAGAAACTTCATATTTGTTTCCAGGACAAGATAAATAAATATAGATATTAAAAACATACTACCCTCCCACAAATAAAATAAATAAATAATAATACTGAATCCCAGGAGAAATAGCTAAAATTAGTACAACTCTTAAAGACCTAAAAGATCCAAGAATTCATTGTTTCGCCATTTAATTTACCATCTGGCTCCAGAAACAAAACAAAACAAAACAAAACAAAACAAAACAAACATATGGAAGATGACAGTAGATAACTGCAAACTCGACCAGGTAATAGCCCAGCTGCAGCTGTTGTGCCAGATGTAATATATTTGCTGCAGAAAATTAACATGGCCTCTGGTACATGGTATGTAGCCATTGATCTCGCAAATTGGTTCTTTTCCATTTCTATCAGCAAAGTGGATCTGAGACAGTTTGTATTTGCTTGGAACAGACCTCAGTATTCATTTATAATGTTGCCTGGAGCTATGTTGATTCTTCCTTCTGTCTTAACATCATCCAGAAAAGACCAGAACCAGCTGGACATGCGACAGATATTATATTCTTCCACTGATGAGTGAGATTCTGGAGTATGCCGCCAGTTAACCACTGATACTAGCAGAATTGTTACTTGAGGTTGACAGGTACCTAGGAGAGATAATAGGGAAGGAGACAGTAAGAAAGGATGCATGCCTGTTAAGCCCAGAGCCCAACTACAGTAGTACGGGATACAGTTTGTCCACTAACCTTGCTGTCTCATGCTTTCCTTCAGAAAATAACACATCAGAATCTTGGTGCTCATATCTGTTCTACTCCCAGTGTAGCATAAGGGGTAAATTGTAGTGGATTGTGTGACGTACTATCAGATTCCCCGACAGGTATAAAATGACATTCCCCCCACTTAAGCTCTTTGGATCACTAACAGACAATTGGCAGACTTATTCTGGATTTGCCTCACTTCAGGAAAATAGCTTTGGTAAAGGTTATGTTGCCTTCCTGAGGCAGCCTGCAATCAATGACAACTTTAAACTTTTTTTCCCACTTATTTTGAGAGAGAGAGAGAGAGAGAGGGAGAGAGAGAGAGAGAGAAGAAGAAGAAGAAGAAGAAGAAGAAGAAGAAGAAGAAGAAGAAGAAGAAGGAGAAGGAGAAGAAGAAGAAGAAGAAGAAGAAGAAGGGGGAGGAGGAGGAGGAGGAGGAGGAGAAGGAGCGACAGAGAGAGGGGGAGAGAGAGAATCCCAAGCAGACTTCACCCTGTCAGTGCAAAGTTCGAACTCAGGAACCATGAAATCATGACCTGAGCCAAAGTCAGATGCTTCACCGACTGAGCCACCCAGTGCCCCAACCAATGGCAACGTTAAATGAATACACAAAGGGCCAACCCTCTTACCCTGGTTTGGAATTATTATGAATGAGCCACCCCAGCTTCAGCAATACCCTCGGAACTGGCTGAGGTTTTTGTTGAGACTGCATCGCAATCTAACTTCCTCTACTGCCCACTCCTGCTTCTTTTCATTCACCTTCAGAGATTTTTACCTCAGGAATATTCCTAAAGAAACTCCCATATGTTATTCTACATCTCTGAGCTTGCTACCTGGAGAACGTAACCTACCACAATTGGTCAGGATAAGTAAGGCATCATACAAACAGACAGTTTTACTTCTGATGTACTTGTTTAGTATTTCGACATCCTTAGCAAAGTAAGATTATACAATATGTAAATTTCCATATTGAACAACATTACCGCCTATTAAAAATGGAAGTGCAGTTCTTAATATATTTCTGTCCATTCAACATTTAGTTCAGCATGAATTTTTAACATTCTCTTGCTTGAAACATTCTGATCATATGTAATATCAGCCAAGTGAGCATGTACTGTAATTCCATGTAACCTGTCATCATACCCAAGAACATGTCAAGCCCAAGAGATTTAACAAGACAGTTCAGTGAAATTATTCATTGTTTTGTTAGCAACACAATTCTTTTGTTTTACTTCATATTATTTGAGTTTTATGGCCTTTAGAAACTAAAATAATAATAAAAATTCTATTAAAATTGTCTACTAGATAGGGCTTTGATATAAAATTGATGTTTTTTTTAAAGAAATTTAATAACTAGTTCCATAAAATTATTTGTCAGTTGAAGAAAGAAAGCTTGGCCTTTCCCCTGAGGCATTTTCTCTGTTCTAAAACAATGTAAAGAAAAATATTTCCACTGGATATTTAACAAATGTACAGCGTCAAATGTATTTCAATAAATTACAAATCATTTCCATAAATTTAACTTTGTAACTCACTGAAATGTATTTTCTATTTCTGAAAAAAATGTTCCTCTTAGAATACTATGAACTAGGTCATACTGATTTTAAGCAAAAAACATATATACTTCTCATCTTAAATAATTTTGCATTTATATAACACAAAGTATCTTTTTTATATAAAAGAAAATTAGAATGATCATTAAAAACTTTTATACATTTGGTTGGGTTTTATTTTGAAATTACATTTATTTTTATAAAATGATACTTTGTTTCCAAATAGATAAATCCATCAATATAAGATCTAAACTATTTTTTGTGTATTTTTATTGTGAGATGTAATGTATGTTCAAGTTGTATACGTGAGAAAATTAAATGAATCATTTGATGTTTTTTGGACAACAGAATGTAGATTGTAAATACTAGTATTTTATAATTAACTGCATTTGAACATGGTGTTATATAGCTGTACAGATGGGTTAAAAACCTGAATGTTTTGCTCTAGGGGCCTTTTTCAAAACATAGTAAGGTATATTTCTTTGTTATCTCTAGTTAAACAAGTAATTATCTCTCTTCATTCCAAAACACCACATAATACAAAATTAAAGGACTCAAATGGTTTAACCCAGAAAAAAACAAAACGAGAGAGGAGTTAATAGCACACTAGTGAGATGTAAAATAACAACAGCAGAACACCTTACAATGTTGAAAGTGAGCTGTAGCAAATGCCATTGGTTATAGTGGGTGGCACAGCCTTCCAGCCCAATCTAATTTCAGTTTCAGCCGCGGCGGTAGATGTTTTGAGAGATCAGATTTACTACATGGTACTAGCTTCTCGTCTCAAGTTCTTACCACGACTTCTGCTCTAGATTCTAGTCTAGATTCTTCTCCTGATCCAAGGCCAGCTCTAGAGAGGCTGGAGTCTAATCCATTGCCATGGACAGGCAGAAAATGCAGGGATCACCCAGGAGAGACACTTTCAAACAGTGAGATGCATGGCATAAATGCTTCAGAGTTGTCTGCTTTAGGTCAACAATTCTGGTTGCATTTGATAGACGTCGTAAAGGTAAAGATGAATCTCCGGTGCTAATGGTTAACATCGCCCACAGCAATGCCCTTCACAATGAACCTTTACTTTGGCTTTTCCTTTCCCACTCTTTCTTAAATCTTGCTTCTTGGGATCATCTGACAAAGAAACTAACAACCAATTCCCTTTCTTACCCCTGCTTTAGGAAGAAACACGTTGATGCTTTATATAAGAAATATAGGAAGTAGACTCCCAAGACGAGATTTTGGGACTGGAACACTCACTAGTTAGAAGGAAGAAGGAACTTTATTACTGGTATAAGTTAGGGTGGTGATAACCACTGGAAGGCTGTGGCATCAAAAATAGGAAGACTCCAATCTATGGTGGATTGCAACTAATTCCAGGTAAAAAGTGAAACATTGTGTTTTTCAAGAGCACTTGAAATTATAGTTCAAGTGTAATTTAAGAATTTTAGACCTAACTTTTGTTAATGATGTCAGAATCCTTGAATAAAAATAAATTTATTTACTATTTTTTAATATTTACTATTTTTAATTTTAAATTATCTATTAATATTGTTATCATCATGTTGTTGTTATTATTAATCAACTGTATGATGCTGTAAAAGGCAAAAGGCCTTTGAGGAGACATTTTAAGAACACCTTAGCTCCTGTAATAGAAGGAAAAATGGCTTGAAAATCAGTTCCAGAACTTAAATATAAGCACAGCAGAAATGCAAAGGAGATAGAGTGCACCTCCATGACGCGTCTCCTATGATAAATTCATAGAGACTTTATATTGGGATAGGTGTCTACTTCTCTATTTCCTTGGATTTAATAAATTGAACTTTTTTTTTTTTTTTTTTTTTTTTTTGTCTCTAGAGGCACCGTACTCCTTAAGTATCTACCTAATTCTCTGAAGGTCAGACACTCCAAACTACCAATTCGACCTTGTGATTTATTAAAATACATTTATCCAACTTTACTCTGATGGTTACGGGCCAATATCTAGCCTCTATTATTTTGAAATCTTATCATCTGCATTAGGAAGCACAGTTCTGTAATAGAATTTCCTATTATCAGCCCTGGCCTATAACCTTTCTTAATGGAACATTCCTTATTACTATGGTAATGGAAGCAAGCCCTGAGTGTTCCCATGGAACATAGTAACCAGGTGGGTTTTTTGATCTTGCATAATACATCCATTACCAAATTCCCATTTTTCTAAGACTTTTGATCTATACACACATGGTTTGCCATAGCAGTTCTGTTAGTTTTATGTCAATTTGTGTGGGCTATCATGTTTTTCAAGCTTCCAAGATACAAATTAATATTAATATTAATATTGTATCAAAAGGACCTGGCCGAAGGGACTCATGTTTGGTTTTATGCTCTGCTGTCTTAAAATTCTTAATACTTTTGAAAAAATAGCTCTGTGGTTTCATTTTCCTCTAAGCCTGCAAATGAGGTAGCTAGTTCTGTGATTAGCAAAGTCCTCCAACTCAGAATACTTGTCAGAGATTATTGTTAACACTGGCGTGTAGTAAAATCGGCAGTCACATCTAAACAGTCATGTTTCTTATGTTTCTTATCAACAGAAATTTGATCATAATTGAATGTAATATACCACTTAATTTTTATTTAAGAAAATATAACATCATTTCGATGTCATTAGCTACTCTTTAAAAAGTTTTTTTCATGTTTTTTTTATTTTTGAGAAAGAACGCCTGAGAGCGGGCGTCAGGGGGGCAGAGGATCTGAAGAGGACTCTTCACTGACAGCAGCGAACCCAATGCAGAGATCAAACTCACAAACCATTAGATCATGACCTGAGCCAAAGTGAGATGCTTAACCAACTGAGTCACCTAGGTGCCTCGTCATTAGATATTCTTATACTACATGATTGTAGGTAAGCATTCGTTACTCTATTACATAGGTGTACTAGCATCTATTTTATGAATATTCTATTATGGAATATATACTTTTCAAAATTTTTCAATTAGAAACATTTCAGGTGGGGGGAAATTATTTTTCCTGTAAATTGAGTTGTTAGTTTAAACAATAAGGAACAATTATGTAATATCAATATAAACTCCTTTTCCTGTAAGTTTAATAATGTTAAATTGCTTTTAGTGATGAGTGATCAAAATATATATAAAAGAAGAGTTCCTGGGCGGCTCAGTTGGTTAAGCATCTAACTCTTGATCTTGGCTCAGGTCATGTTATCTTAGTTTGTGAGATTGAGCCCCTGGTCAGGTTCTGTCTTGATAGCATGGAGCCTCCTTGGGATTCTCTGTCTCCCTCTCTCTCTGTCCCTGCCCTGCTAGCATAAGCAAGCGATCTCACTCTCTCTGTCTCAAAATAAGTAAATAAACATTAAATAAATGTATACCTGAAAGAGTTATACTTATCAAAAAAGCATTTAACCGGTAATTATTTCTTAAACATAAGTACTCAGCTCATAGAAAAGTAAAATACGGGAGAAAAGTATGTAATTTTGTGCATTCTGTTTTAGAAAATGAAACAAATCTAATTAGTCGAATGAACCTTGGGTTCCAGCATCTTGAATTCACCATATGTTAGAGACCCTCTTTTGTAAAAGAACCTGTGATTCATCCATAGGTAAACATTCATATCTCTCATTTATAAACACAAGTAGAAAAATAATTATGCTACTCTTATTCTTGAAAATTTAATCTTCTTTGCAGTTTATCTCTTATTATTTCACATTTATAAATAATGATAAGAGAATATCTCTTTGAATATATATTCTTTCACATCTCGAACACTTCCTAGGAATATATTATTAAGAGTGAAGAGGCAAGCTCACTAGATTAAAAGATCTGAACTTTTATAGTTCTTTGAATGTGTTGCTGCACAAAATTTGAAGTAAATCGAAAAAAAAATATATGATGTGCTAATGGTGTCTAAGTGTACCAGTATCTGTACAAGAAATTTATATTTTTATTTTATTCTTTTCTAAATGAACATATGCAAAGCAACTACTCAAAGATATTTTATTTGCATAGTGTGTATGTCAAGTTAAATCGAACTCTGTCAAATATGTTGTGATGTATTCTATCACTTCTGTAAATTGTTTACCACTTTTTTTATTCACACACAGGCTTTGAGATTTTTGCAGTGACCTTTTTTTTTTTTAATTTTTTTTAACATTTATTCATTTTTGAGAGGCAGAGAGACAGAGCACAAGCAGGAGAAGGGCAGAGAGAGAGGGAGACACAGAATCCAAAGCAGGCTCCAGGCTCTGAGCCGTCAGCACAGAGCCTGACATGGGGCTCGAACTCATGAACCGTGAGATCATGACCTGAGCCAAGATCGGACACTCAACCGACTGAGCCACCCAGGCGCCCCTGCAGTGACCTTTTTAAGAACACGCAAGGAGATCTTGAACTAAAACATTAAAATTACCTTGGAGAAGAGAACTTTTGGGGGTCGAATCAATGATATTTATTGAAACATTGAATCTGAGGTGGGAGAAGAAGTCTTATGTGAAGTAAGTTTATATGACTGGATGAATGACCTCACAACTAATCAAGGTGAAAATTATACTTAAGAAGCCATGGCAATGAATACTGATTTTGAGCATGTGAAATTAAAGAAGCCTGGGGATATTTATATTAAGAATACATTAGAGTAAAAAGGACCAGAGCTCAGTGAAAATATCATGGAAGGAGATATTAATATTATTTGTGAGTCACCAGATTAACTGTGGAATGTGACTGTGTCTAGGGAGGAGAGTATAGCATGGAAAAAAAAATTAAATAAATAAAAGAAAGACCTTAAGGCCCACATACGTAGATCAGGAGTATTTTTTAGATTCAGAATATCACCTTAGTCATAATTTCTTCTTTTTCAAAACTCTGTGTGTATAGATTAGACAATATTGTGCATAAGTTTAAAAACTCACATTAGTCTTCCTAAAACTATATTTATCTAGTTTGATTAAAAAAAAAAAAAAAGTTTGGTGACTGTAAAAGTAAAATCCTTCAAATTGGAATTTCTCTTCTTTGGTAAATACTCTGTTGACTATCTGTACCTTCAAATTTTAGCTTTGTTTTATGCCATATAAATTCACCAAAGCCTAGAAAATTGGCCCCAGAAAGTGACATCACCTAAATGACAACATGTGTCTTTTCTGACTTTGTTTCCCATCACAAGAAGAAAACTAATATTTATCAAGAACAAGATACCACTGAGAAGGTCCCAGAATATATGGGTGAGACTGAAGCACCCCGTGTACCGCAGAGACCTAGGCAAACTGTTCGAGAAGGGGAACAAAACCAGCTATGCATTGACGGCATCATCCCTCCGTCAGGAAGGCGTAGATGTGTAGCAGGGGCACTTGGATATGTTCCCTCTGAGACTTTCATTCTTCCAGGGAGGAAAGAGGACCCGCAGGTTCAACCAGGAGCCACACTCTCACGCCAGCACAGTTGGTTTCTTTGTAGGAGCCCCTACTCTGATCTCATGCTATGAGGATTGCAGGGAAATCTGTGGGGTTCAATCACTGAGAATCTGACTATAATGGAGAAGGGGAGAAGGACTTGCAACAACCAGCACATGGATTTTGGCAGACTGAGTTCATACAGTAATCCCAACCAGCAGCTCTCCTTAACTGCAGAACCAAGTCGAGGGCACACTTTAGTGAAATAACTTGTCAAGATACAGGCTGGCCTGATACGGAAACTCAAATGAGTTTTGTTGCCCTTAGAGACAGGTTTGTCCATGTTAAAAAGAAACTGCAAAACCGAAACAGAGTAATTTATGTTAAGATTTAATACCTAACCCAATTGCAGCTTCTGCCTCTCCCAGGAGAGGAATTTTAAACCAATTTGTCCGGAAGTTCCTGATCAGCCCTAGGGATGTAATGTGCATATCTCTTCCCTCTAAGGGAAAGTGAGCATTCCATAAACTTTTCTTTTGCTAATAACTTCCTTGTACCACACCATTTCTGTCTAGAAAAGTCTTCTATTTTGTACAATTCTTCAGTGTTCCCTGTATTTGTTAAGTGAGATACTGCTAGATTAATAAATCATTGAGTAAAGCCAATTTGGTATTTAAATTTTCTGGTTGAGGGACGCCTGGGTGGCTCGGTTGAGCGGCTGACTTCGGCTCAGGTCATGATCTCACAGTCTGTGAATTCAAGCCCCACGTCGGCTCTGTGCTGACAGCTCAGACAGAGCCTGGAGCCTGCTTCGGATTCTGTGTCTTCCTCTCTCTCTGCCCTTCCCCTGCTCATACTCTGTCTCTTTGTCTCTCAAAAATAAAAAAATAAAAATAATAATAATAATAAAAAACATTAAATTTTCTGGTTGAATTTTGTTCTTCAATAGCGACACCCAGGCAAGGTGCTGAGTCTTAGCCCTAGTGGTTGTAAAGAGTACCTTCTTAGTCCCATCTGATTATAAGGGCTGGCGATAGCTCCTGTAAGTTGTATGTCCCAGAAGTGCCCCAGCCAGCAAACGGGGAGACCGAAGTAATAGTTCTCAGAGCAAAGCTAGTACCAGGCATGGAGACCTTCCATGCTATGTACAGGCAGAGAGATTAATCCATTGCCAAGACTGAAAGTAGTTTCCATTCCCTTTCAACTGGACAGACTAAGAAATGAGGGAGCAGCCTTTGTCTTCCTATTCAGGCAAGAGGCCTGGGACAGAACTCCCACATACACTACGGTTCCTTATCCCATTTGATCAGAAAATCTGGCAAAGACACTTGAAATCTATGTAGTCCAGGGATGCTCAAACTGAGAGGACAGGCAGAGCCAATGGTTTGCAAAACAGAGCCAGGGATCCTGTTTGGCCACAGAACTTGGATATGAGTAAGACAGCGAACCGCACAAGGAGTTTCACCAATTTCACAGCTGCTTCTCCAACTATGCTTGGGCAGAGAATTTAATTCATAGCTCCACTTATCACTGAATGCATGCTTCAGCCAGTCCAGCTAGAAAACCTAGCCAGAGCACAAGGAAGCTGAGAAGTCCATGCAACAGCAGGGCTGTATAGAATGGCATTTAAACAGACAGAGAAAAACTGGTGACCAGGGAATTAGGTATATACGCTTGCTTTATTTAAGTCCTAAAACATCAAGTTGTATAGGCCCTGGGTTCTGCTGCCCTCACAGGGCAAGGAAGCTAATTTACAGCCCCATTTATAATTGAACTGAGTATCTCGTAACAATCATCTAGTGAATCCAGGGAGCATGAAGCCCTTACTATGCCTTCACTTGAGTAGGGAAAAGCCAACAGTCCTATTCAATAGTTCTCAGCCAGCAACACACACTCCCATACTTAACCTTAGACCTCAAAGAGTTGATTCACCCCAAAGTGAGTCATAATAGGAGACCCCACCAGCCTAAGAATATTACCATCAGACACACCCAGAAACCCAAACTGAACTGTCTGGTGAATATCTCTGCCCCAAAAATCTGAAAAGTCTAGAAGGGAACCTAATTACTCAAATGTGCAC
This sequence comes from Paradoxurus hermaphroditus, assembly GCA_004024585.1. Classification (NCBI taxonomy): domain Eukaryota; kingdom Metazoa; phylum Chordata; class Mammalia; order Carnivora; family Viverridae; genus Paradoxurus; species Paradoxurus hermaphroditus. The sequence continues at coordinate 2,397 of PITB01033224.1, read as the reverse complement.
ATACTAAATAAAGAAATAAAGGAACATAAAATAGCAGGTAAATACAACACCACCAAAGAAACTGATAAAGCTCTAAAAATCTTTGAACTGTCAAAGAATTTAAAATAATTCTCTTATATCAACTATAAGAAAACACACACAGATAACTACACAAAGTCAGGAAAATAATGCATGAACAGAACAAAATTGACAAAACAATAGAAACTAGTAAAAAATTAGAAATTCTCAAGGTGAAAAATGTAATAATAGAAGTAAAAAATTCAGTAGAGAGTTTCAAAAGCAGATTCAACTATGAAAAAGAAAAAAATAAGTGACCTACAGAATAAGACAGTACAAATTATTTAGTCAGAGGTGCAAAAAGAAAAAAATAAAACCTACATGATTTATGGAACAGAACGAAAAGAAATATGTTCACATTATGGACATTTCTGAAGGAGAATAGAAAGAGAAAGTAGCAGAAAGTATATACAAAGCAATAATAGCTGAAAACTTCCCAAACCTGTAAAGGGAAATAGACATTCATATCCATGAGGTCCAAACAACTCTCAGTAGGTTGAATCTGAGTGGGATAACACCAATACATGTGCTAATTAAATTTTCAAAAGACCCCCCCCCAAAAAAAAAAAGACAAAGAATTTTATATTTTATTTATTTACTTTTAATATTATTTATTTATTTGAGACACACACAGAGAGAGAGAGACTCATTTTATGAAGTCAGCATTACCTTGATTCCAAAACCAGAAAATGATGCTACAAAGAAAATTCTAGGCCAATATTCCTGATAAACACAGATATAAAGATCCTCAACAAAATATTAGCAAACCAAGTTTAACAATATATTATAAAGGTCATAGGCAATCAATTGAGACTTATTCCAGGGATGCAAGGATGGTTCAACATCTGCAAATTAGTCAGTGTGATACGACACCAACAAAATGAAGGAAGAAATTGTGTAATCATTTCAATAGCTGCAGGAAAAGTACTTGACAAATTTTAACATCGATTTATGATTAAAAAAACCTTTCAACAGTGTGAATATAAAGGGAATGTATATCAATATAATAAAAGCCATATATGGAAAGCCCACAGCTAACATCACATTCAATGGCAAAGGTTTGAAGCTTTTCCTCTAAGATCGGGAACAAGGCAAGTGTGCCCACTTTCATCATTCTAATTCAACATAGTACTGAAAATTCTAACTAGAGCAGTCAGACGAAAAGGAAAGAAGGAAGTGAGAGAGGGACGGGGTAAGGAAAAAAAGGTATCAGAAAAAGAAAGAAGTGAAATTGTTCCTATTTTCGGTCCTTTTTTTTTTTATATAGAAAATCCTAAAGATATAACCAAAAAACTTTTATCTCATCAATGAATTCAGTAACTTGCAGGACACAAAGTTAACATACAAACGTCAGTAGCATTTCAATATATTAGCAACAATTTTTCTTAAAAAAATAATTAATCCCTTTTACATTAGCATCAAAAACAATAAGATACTTAGAATACATTTAAACAAGGAGGTGAAATATCTTTACCCTGACAACTATATTACATTGAGAAAGAAATAGAGGAAGACAAATAAATGGAAAGGTGTTCCATGATTATGGATTGGAAGAATTAATACTGTTAAAATGTCAATACTGTCAAAAATCTATCTATAGATTCAATGCAATTCCTCTCAAAATTCCAACTGCATGTTTTACATATGTAGAAAAAAGTCCTAAAGTTTATATGTAATTCAAAAGACCCAAAACAACCAAAAAAATCCTGAGAGAGAAAAGCAAATTGGGAAGAATCACACTCCCTTATTATAATCTGTACTATAGAGCTATGATAATCAAAACAGTATGGTACTGGCATAAAAACAAGTAGACTAATGGAACAAAATTGAGGGCCCAGTAATAAACCCAAGTGTATATGTATATGGTCAATTAATATTTAACAAAGAAACCAAGCATACTCGTGAAGCAAAGACAGTCTCTTCAATAAAAGAGCCTGGAGTTATTGGATATTTACATGTGAAAGAATGAAACAAACCACTGTCTTACACCACTCAAAAAAAATTAACTCAAAATGGATTAAAGACATAAATATAATACCTGAGACTCTGAATCTCCTGGAAGAAAACTTAAGAATACAGCTCTTTGACATGGGCCTTGGTAATGATTTTTTGAGTATGACACATAAAGCACAAGCAACAAAATAAAAAATAAACAAATGGGACTACATCAAACTAAAAATAAATCCAATGTACAGCAAAATAAAGCATCAACAAAGTGAAAAGACAACTAGAGAAATGGGAAAAAATTGCAAACTATATATCTGATAAAGGATTAATAACCAAAATATATAAAGAACTCATAGAAAATACAGAATGAACTCATACATTTAAATAGCATAT
>PITB01033223.1:0-14208 GCA_004024585.1 Paradoxurus hermaphroditus | reverse complement strand
AGGGGAGGGGAGGGGAGGGGAGGGGAGGAAAGAATAAAATGGCATTTTGAAAATACTTTTAATGATAACAATAGATGCTCTCAACAATTTATTAAGGGGAAAAGCCCCAAAGAACGAAACAAAATATAGGATAGGATAAAAAACTATTTTGAGTATGATCCTTATTAGAATGATGAATGGATAAAGAAGATGTGGTATGTATATATATATATATATATATATATATATATATATATATATATATATATACGCAATGGAATACTACGTGGCAATGAGAAAGAATGAAATCTGGCCATTTGTAGCAACATGGATAGACTGGAGGGTATTATGCTGAGTGAAATAAGTCAGGCAGAGAAAGACAGATACCATATGTTTCCACGCATAGGTGGATTTTGAGAGAGTTAGCAGAAGACCACAGGAGAGGGAAAATGGGGGAAAAAAAGCCACAGATAGGGAGGGAGGCAAAACCTAAGAGACTCTGAAATAGTAAGAACAAACTGAGGGTTGATGGGGGGTGTGGGAGAGGGGGGAGTGGGTGATGGGCATTGAGGGCACTTGTTGGGATGAGCACTGGGTGTTGAATGGAAACCAATTTGAAAATATATTAAAAAAAAGAATGACATATGTATGCCTATGAATGTGTGTACATTTATTACAAATCAAACAAGAAGGAAGTATATAACAAAATGCTAATTGATATTTTCTCTGGGTTACAGGATTAAAAGTGATTTTGATTTAACATACATTTTCACAACAGCTAAAAGACAGGAGGAACCCAAGTATCTACCAACTCATAAGTGGTATATTCATACAGTGGAATATTGTTCAGCACAAAAAAAAGAAAGAAATTCTAACACATGCTCCCATGTGGATGGACTCTGAAAGCACAACAAGGACAACCACTGTATAATTCCAATTTTATGAGTTAAACAGAGTAGTCAAATTCATTGAGACAGAAATTGTAATGGCGGTTGCCAGGAGCTGCAGGGAGGGGAGATTGGGAGTTAGTATTTCATGGGTAGAGTTTCAGTTGAGGAAGATAAAAAAAGTTCTGGAGATGGATGACGAACATCACTTTTGCACAATAATGTGAAAGTACTAATTGCCAGAGAAATGTGCACTTAAAAGTGCTTAGAATCATAAATTTGAAGCTATGTGTATTTTACCACAATAAAAAAGTTTTAAAAAAGTTATTTTGGTTTCCTTCTTTATATTTTTGTATTTTGTTTTCTCAGTGAGGATGTATTAGTTAAACACAGAATTACCATATGATCCAGAAACTCCACTCTTAGTTACTTCTGAAAGATTTGAAAACAGAGACTTGAACACCAGTGTTCACAGCAGTATTATTCACAATAGCTAGGAGGTGACACCAACCAGGTGTCCATCAACCGATAAGCACGTAAACAAATGTGGCATAAACACACAAAGGAGTATTATTCGAGCATAAAAAAGAAACAAGTTCTGTTTCGACACAGATGAACCCTGAAAACATTATGCTAGGTGAAACGAGCCTGACACAAAAGGACAAATATAGTATGATTTCACTTACATGAAAAGCTAGAACGGGCCAAAGAGGCAGAAAAGCGGATTAGAGACTTTCAGGGCCTGGGAAGGAAAGTCAAGGGACTGGAGAATTATGGACTAACGGATACAGAGTTTCTGTTTGGAGTGATGAAAAAATTTTGGCAATAGTGGTTTTGGTTGTACAACATTGTGAATTTAATGCCACTGAGTTGTATGCTTTAAAAAGTTAAAATGGCAAAGTTCATGTTACATATATTTTATCGCCATTAAAACGTTTTCTAATTTGGGGCGCCTGGCTGGCTCAGTTGGTGGAGCATGTGACTGTTGATCTCCGGGTTGTGAGTTTGAGCCGCATGTTGGGTGCAGAGATTATTTTTAAAAAATCTTTAAAACAAACAAAACCGGAAATTTTCTAATTCATCACAGCTTTAAAGATTGCTAAATCCAGTATGTTCTGTATAAGTGGTTCTTTAAGTATAATCTGGGGATCTCTGGAGGCTCCAAGACTCTTTGTGGGTGTCTATAAGGTAAAGCCTATTTTCATAAAATCAAAGAATTGTTTTTTCACTCTTATTATCTCACAGGTACACTGCAGAGTTTTCCAGAGGCTACATAATGTGAAAAGACAGGTAGTGAATATTTTAGATTTGTGGGCCATGGGGTCTTTGTCACAACTACTCAATTCTGCCTCGGTAGAAAAGCAGTCTCAACAGGTGTGGCTATGCTAAACATACAAAAATAGGCAGTGGGGCGGATTTGGCTCACAGACCTTAGCTGACCAATCTCTAGTCTAAAATGCAGCTGTGAATCTAGTATGAGAGAAAATGTGTGTGTCACAACTATTACAGGCTTTATAACAAGAAGCTGAACCCCCATCTAATCACATTCAAATTAATGCAGCAGCTTAGAAGTTGTGATCAGGGACATAGTGATTGTAACCAACACTGAGAAGTGGTCCTCAAAGTCAAAGAGGAAATGCAAGTTTTAGTCAAACGAGCACAAAAGAAAAGCCCAGCAATCAGGAATCATTTAAACCTAGGCCCTACAAATACCAATAAAACCTGGGGGCATCAGTATGTTAAAGCACAGTACATAATTAATGTTCATAATGAGAAATTCTAGTCATTGAGGAAATGCTTAATTATCTTCTACATACTTCTATTTAAAAGAAGGCAGAGAAATGCATATTTTTAAAAAAGACTGACTTTACTATTTCTGTCAGAGGGCCTGCATTTTGCAGTCACCTACCTTTCAACCCCTGGTTTTGCCCAACTTCTTTCCCATTCATTCCCATCTCCAGCGAATCAGCACAACCCTTCGGCCCCTGTTCTGCCAAATGTACCCTAGCTCTTTACAACCACTTTGCTCTATCTACTCACATGCATGTCCAGTGACCCAACAACTTCACTCTAAGTGTATACCCAAAAGAAACGCACACATCTGTTCACCAACACACAGGCACCAGAATGTTCAACATAAGTTCTATAATAGCCCGAACTGGAAATTACCAAATGCCCATCAACAATAAAATGGGTAAACGGACTGTGGTGAGTTCACGCGGTGTAATACTATGCAGCAACAAGACTGAACAATCTACAAGTACACACACCAGTACGAATGAATCTCACAGATGTACTGGGGAGGAAAACAAGCCAGAAATGCAGGATTCATTTTAAAAATGTCCAAAAACAGGCAAAAGAAATCTATGTTTTTAACAGGCAGGATAGTAATTTCTAGAGCAGGGCTTATAACCAGGAAATAGCCCAAGAGAGATGTGTTTTGTGTTCAGTCTGTGAAAACTCAGTAGGACATGGCACTTTTCTGTATATACATCATTTGGTTTTAAAATTTGTCCTAGCTTTCAATATTATTCTACAGATCCTGAACTGAGTACACTGTTCATTTTATATCTCTTTTTGGTCTCCCTGCCTTTCATTTCTATCCTCCCCAATATGGCTCAAATACAGTTATAATGTTAGTCCACCATCTTCATCCCTCCCCTGTACTCATATTATACACAAACGCACCTTCAACATCTCCCCTGGACTTACAGAGATAAGACTACAATCTCCAGCTTAGCCTCACATTCAGTATATCCTCTGTCTTCCACACCTTTCTCCCTCATTATTCCCTGACAACCTGCCATTTCTGTGGGATTGAGTCTACTGTGCCATGTGCATTCCCATTTGTACACCTCTGTCTATATTTTTACCATCTGTTATATGTGTCTTGAATTTGGCACTTGATCAAATATTACCGTGTGGTATCTTATCCTGTCATTTAATGTTTTGTTGTGGATGTCTTTTCTTCTTTGATCGAGGTATAATTTACACACAATAAAATGCATGGACTGTTAATGTTTAGGTCAATGGGTTTTTACAGTTTTATATACCCATGCAACTATCACCAAGACACAGAACATTTCATTACTTCACAAAATTCCCCTGACCACCTTCATAGGCAATCTCTATTCCCTCCACATTGAAAACTACTCTCTGAATTTTTATAATTACAGATTAGTTTCTGCTTGTCCTAGTGTTACATACATACCTTTATGATAATTAACAGCTTGTATTTTCAGAAGAATGTAAAGGAGACCTCAGAGTTGAACTAAGGGATGGTGTGGGAAGACCATGTCGACGCATCTCTTGGATTGCTCTTTCTCTGTCAGTAAAGATCAAATAAGAGATTATACCATTAAGTGGTATATAAAATATAAGGTGTTTTGATTTTTACTGATTAAGTAATTTCTCCTCAATTAATTAATGAGTATTTCTACTAAATTTAAATCCTATGTCCTTATAATTTTTAAGTAGAGAATAAAAGATTTCATTTAAAGGAATATGTAGTATGAAAGGTTGTTCAAAGCCCCTCTGAATACAGATTTGCAAAGTTGGTTGGTTTCCGCCTCTGCCCCTTCCTTTCCCACCTCTTCTTGCACATAAATCTAGCTTCTTTCTTCTTCCTAAAAACTGCCAAATGTCAGAAGTGAAATAACCATTTTCTCTGCTATGTCCTCCTTCCCTGTGTCTGGGTCAGCCCCTCAAAGCAGAGTCTCTGGCCTGGACTTTCTGCACTATATGCTGCAGTATCCAGGATTTCTACTTAGTTGGGTGTTTTACGAACTTCTTTTTCATTATGATCCCCCTTAAGAAACTTTCTCAGATATTCCCTCCTCTCAAATTATTCACTCCTCCCTATGAAATTTTAATATATAGATATGTTATTTATGTACTGAGGTCTTCTGGAGGGCTATAAATCATTGTAATTACTAAAGTTTTTCAGCCACTCCCTCAACCCCCAAGAACCGACATTGTTCTCTGAGGCAGTGATATTGCCACTTTAAGAATGCATAATCCAGTTAAATGATAAGGAAAAGGAGACATGGTCATGTTGGCCTACGTTTCTTTAGGGACCAGGAGCAAGGGAAAAAGAGGAATTAAGGGGGTCTTATAGCCATAGGCAGTAGGACCTTTGGACTGAAGAGAATTTAATATCACTAAGAAATGGAAATCATGGTATACACAGTTTAGCACATTGAGAAACTAAATCTCAATTATGAGAAATTAGTAACACTGCTTTTATGACATTGATGCTTTTCTTCATTTCTCAGGCTTCATTTCTCTTTGAAATCATAAATATTGATTTCCTGCAAATTTTGTCTATAATATAAATGGCACATCTTTCAAAAGTTTTGATGCAAATATATATAATAAGAGAAATAAAAAATTGACCTGATAAGCAACAATTTGACCACTATTTGAGAATGAAATCGCAGGAATGTTGATGTCTGTGGTATTAATAGAGCAAAAAAGAGTAATGGAAGAAAAGTTAACTTGACAATTGATTTGCAAATTAGACTTTTAGCTGTGAAAGTAGGTCTCATTCCTGTTTGTAACTCTTGGAGATTAAAGTTTTAAATATAACAAAGCAAATGAACTGAAATAAAAGTGCATATGAAAATTACTAAACTGTAGGGAATATACTGTATATAAGAGCATGGGGTCTAAAGTTAAATAGATCTGTCTTTATTTCAAATTTTTATTTATCTTTTTAATTCATGTATAATTAACATAAAACACTTTTGTTAGTTTCAGGTGTATAAGATCTATCTTGATTTTAGTTTTGGCTCTGCCATTTACTATTTGTGTGACTTCAGATTCCTGTAATATACACATAATAATAGATTATTGGTAGAATTAATCAGATACATATATGGTATCTGGCACATATTTATCAATTGCTCTTACGATCATCATCACTTTTGTGGGATGATCTGTATTTGGAGTTTCCTATTGGATCATATTATTTGGGCTCTTGTAGAATCCTTAGAAGCTTGTTGATTTCTTATTATATTCTTTCAAATAATGCCCTGATTTTGCCCTGAGATATGCTATAGAAAATATGTAGACAATACTTGCTACCTTACTTACTGTAAGGATATTATCTTCTACAACACTTGTTGCCTTTTTAGGAAGAAATATCAGAAGAAATTTATTTTTGTATGAACACTAAAATAAAGCTGGCTATTTTTAAGCCCTATTAAATCGTTTTTGGGATACGGAATAAATAAACAGTGTCCAATGCTCAAATTGTTTTCTTACCGTTCATATCTTTCAGTTGAAATCTGCCTTTTCATAGCATCATGATCGGTTTGTAACTGTGTCACTTTAGCCCGAAGCATGGTGTTTTCCCGGCCTAGACTAGTCCTTAAAAATAAATTTTAAAAATCAAATAAATAAGTGAATAACAAATGTGCCGGTTTGGAGACTAAAGTGCTATGGATTTTTGTTCCTGTTAGTAATAAATACAATTTCAGGTGATACTTTAGACAAGAAAAGAAAAGAACAAGACTTTTAACACTAATTTTCTCAACTTCCGGAGCTTCTTCTATCACTTAAGTTTTTTTTTCATTCATTCATTCATTCATTCATTCATTCATCTTATTTATTTAACAAACAGTTAAACTAAACTTCCAGTATGTGCTAGGCACTGCAGAATGCTGGAAATAGAAATTTGAACAAGATATGAATTATAACATCAAGATGTAAAGTATCTTCATTGGATCTTTCTGGACTCTTGCCTCAGAAAGACAAATATTTCTAACTTCTTTTAAAAGTTAACTATTCTACTTATACTATCTACTCTGTGTTTCCTCTCTTCTTGCATCAACTATGGCCAAATCTGTCCAACTAATAGATACTATCATCAATCTCCTAAAAGGTATAAACTTATATGAGTCAAACTGCATAGCCATTTTGAAGTCTTTTTCTAGTCCACACATTAAGAGACACAGACGGCTCTCTCCATCCTTAAATGCTCTCCCCTTTGCTGACTACTCTTTGTTCCTCACCTGTAGGCATTTTTTTAAAGTTCACTCATTCACTTCCATGGGTACAATATCTGTGGTGAAGATATATACAAATCTTTATCTCCAAACACAATGTCTCTCCTAAACTAAACCCCTGAATTCCTAAAAGCAGGCACAATGTACCACCATGCACACTCCCATCCCCTTTTCCGACCAAAAACTGAAAAGTTCTTTTTGACAAGCTCTTTTCTTTACACAGGTTGATTTATGCCACTTACAATTTGCTTTCTGAAAGGGTTAACTTCTCTTTAAGTAGCTGAATTTCTGTATCCTTCTCGCGGGAGGTTAAATGAGAATGAAATTCTTTATCTCTATTTGTAGCCAACAATGATTCCAGGTTTTTAATTGTATGTCTCTCACTTGACAGTTGTGTTTTTAACAGGTCTGCTTCTGATTTTACATTTTCTAATTCCACCATAACCTCCAGGGAAAACAAAGTAAGATTACTTCAGCACAGTTTTAGACTCACTCTACAAAATTATTTGTAGAGCTATACACACTTATCAGTTGCTTTATTTTGGGTACCAGTTAAAGATTATGAATCATTTAAGTGTAAGAAAATCATCTTAATTTCAAAACAATTTTTGCGTATTTGGCTATAAGACCTATTCCTATGAGTTTCACTCATACTTCCTTGTCAAGAGAGGGTCATTGACATAAATCCTAAAATGTGGCCATCCTATCAGCAAGGAAGCCCTTCTGATCTATTATGTGTACTCTAACCAAACAGTCAAGCCAGCACTGCAGCTTCTCTCTCAGTAGCTGAAAATAAAGACACCATTAAATGCATGAAAACTGAAAACACCTGTGTTTGAAAACACACACTGAGATGTTTAAAGCAATGCCTCATTTTGAGAGTGGGAAGTTCCAGGTAACTAGACTTTTAAAATTAAGTAAGATTTAAATGCCTTGAGATTTTATCAAAAAGACTACTCCATTTAGGAAGGAATGAACCGCTCAGTCCTTCATATAAATCTTACCTTCAAACAGAGAAAGAATGTACTGGGATATGTTCCTATTCTATAATAACAACATTCCTGTTTTCAATACCATCTACGCCAAAACAGAAAGCACCTAATTTCATCACTATGTTTGCCAGAAAAAAATCTTGGCAAAGAATCTAGCTTTCAAAATCCTGTAGTCAAAAGTAACTCCTTAAAGGGAAACAAATATATTGCGCAGTCCATGATAAAGTAAAACAATGAGAGTAGGGCTCAATAAAATAATGTGCTACAACAAAGTCTTTTAAGTCCTTACCCTCTCAAACTCCAGGTTTTTAGAATTCAGTTGTTGGGTCATAAGATCTTTGCTTGAATCCAGCTTAATGCAAAGTTCTCTAAGAGACGACAAATCATTCAACGCTGTTGCTTTTGCATCTTCTTGGTGTCTCAGCTCTTCTTCTAATCTAGACATGGCTTTTGCCATTGATGAGATCTGAGACTCATAAGCATGATGTGCATTTATGTGCTGAAAATAGAAAAAGAAACCGGTAAAAAGTTGAAGTAACCTAGTAATTTTAAAGGCTTGAATCTGTGCATGACAGACCTCACTTTAATCATGATCACGTCAATCATGACCTCACTTTAAAAAAATAGTAGAGCCAACTTTTGCATTTTTTAAGATACTCTGAGGAAGCTGCCTGCTATTTAAAGATGGCCTATTTAATGCTTAACCCAATGAATTGTATGTAACTATTAACAATGGTAACTAATTATGTATATATTTGGAAGATGCAAAGATGAAAATTATTGTTTTAGGGTAAAAAGAGGAATCTTGGAAGTTAGATTAAATTTTAGCTTTAAAAATTATTATAATAACTTTCCAAGAAAAAGCAACATATATACTTCTCACTCCTCAGCTGTCTTTAAATTCTAAATTTCAAAATGGAGGGGCGCCTGGGTGGCTCAGTGAGTTTGGTGTCTGACTCTTGATTTCGGCTCAGGTCATGATCTCGCAGTTTGTGAATTTGAGACCCAAGTCAGGCTCTGCACTGACAGCATACAGAGAGAGCCTGCTTTGGATTCTCTGCCTCCCTCTCTCTCTCTCTCTGCCTCCCTCCCCTTGCTCATGTGTGCGAGCTCTCTCTTTCTCTCTCTCAAAAATAAGTAAATAGCTGGAGGGAAGGTGGGTATGGGGGATGGGATAACTGGGTGATTGGCATTAAGGAGGGCACTTTTTTTGCAATGAGCATTGGAAGAGATGAATCACTAGGTTCTACTCCTGAACCAATTTGAATTTAAATAAAACATAAAATAAAAAGTAAAAAGAAATTATTAATAAATGAATAAATTTCAAAATGGAGTTTGTTTCAAAACTAAATACCTGAAGTCCTATTTAAATTTAATTGAACCTAATAGTAATCCACAACTTTATAAGATTTTAATAACTGAAATAATGAACCAAGTCTGAAATACTGATAAAGCTCTCTTCCTAGAATAATCCACATTTTGAACTCCTCGCAATTTAAACTATGAGTGATAAGTACAAACTTACATAAATTCTCCTCTAGAGTCTCATTAGAATTCCACACTTGAGAAATAAAATTATTTTAATAGGTATTAACAAAATAAATTGACATTAAAAATCTGTGCAGAAAAGTAAATATTTGGATTTTCTAAATTAATGAATTAAAAATCAGAGCTCCCTAAAACTAAATATAAATAGGTAAAAGTCAAGTTTACATATCACGTAGGAACATGAACAATGACAGAGAAGAAAAAAATTAAAGAATACTTTCTTCTGAAAATTCTGAAAGCTGAAAAGCATTCCTTTAGTTATACTCTTGACAGGGTGTCAGTTTCATAGGACGGCTGTAACCAATTACTACAAATTACTGGGTGGCATAAAACAAAAAATTTCTTCTGTCACAGTTCTGGAGGATATGTCTGAAATTTAGATGTTTGCAGAACAGCTTTTCCTGGAGGTTCTGAGAATCTGTTCCTTGTCTCTCTCCTAACTTCTGGTGGATGCTAGCAATCCTTAATGTTCCTTGCCTTGTAGACACTCCACTCCAGTCTCTGCATGTCTTCATCTGGTGTTTTCCCCTGTATCTTCTATGTCCAGATTTCTCTTACAAAAGACACCAGTCTTTGGGTTACGGCCTGAACTAGTTCAGTATGACCTCATCTTAACCTGATTATACCTACAAGAACCTTATTTCCAAATAAGGTCACCTTCACAGGTGCTGGGGGGTTAGGATTTCGACATAACTTTTTGAGGTCCATAATTCTACTTCCCCTTTACCTCCCCAAAATCTATGTCCTTCTTACTGCAAAATACATTCATTCCATCCCAACACATTCTAGCATCAATTCTAAGCCCAAAATCTCATCTAAGCATCATCTAAATCAGATATGGGTAAGACTCTGGCTATGACTCATCTGGAGACAAAACTATTCTCCCTCCCCAGATCTGTGAGCTAGCAAATAGGTTATTTGCTTACAAAAACAATGGTGAAACAGGCACAGAATAGACACGCCTACTCTGAAAGGGCGAAAACAGAAGGAATGAAGGAGTTACTAGTCCAAAGTCTGCAAACAAGCAAGGAAAATTCCATTTGATTTTAAGGTCTAAGAATAATTATCTGTGCCACCATAGTCTGTGTTCTGGGCCTGCTAGGGTGGCCCCACCTTCTCAGCCCTCAGCTACAGCCCCACCTTCTTGGCCCTCAGTGGCAGTGGTCCTACACTCTGGAACCAAGGAGGCAGTAGCCCCACCCCCGGGGCTGTGCTCAATGGGCCTGTGGTGGCAACCATAATCCAATCAGTCTCTGAGCTGCGCTTGGCAGCCCTGCTCATCTCTGAGCTACCTTCAGGGCCATTCTTCCCTTTCTCAAAGGAGAACACGTATTTGTAGCCAAGTAACTCTACTAACTGTTTCCTGCTATTAGGATCCCAGACATTCAACACCCTTCATTTCATCCTATTTCTGTCCCTATCAATACAAGCTGGCAGTGTTTCTACAGAGCTGAATGACTGCATACATGAGCCACATACCGAATCTGTTCACCAAGAAGTTGTGTGTGGAGGCACACACTTGGCTCTGTCTCCAGAGCACATTATCTGCATAGACTAAGAATTCTCCAAATCATCAAGACCTGGTTCTATTTTATCCTCTAAATTTTAAGTCTACTATACTTAACATACACTGTTATATTAGTTTCAGATGTACAATATAGTGATCCAACAATTCTATACATTACTCAGCGCTCATCATGATAAGTATCCTCCTAATCCCTATCACCTATTTCACCCCTCTTCTCATCCACCTCCCCTCTGGTAACGATTAGTTTGTTCTCTATAGTTAAGAGACTGTTTTTGGGGGGCGCCTGGGTGGCTCAGTCGGTTGAGCGTCCAACTTCGGCTCAGGTCATGATCTCACGGTTCGTGAGTTCAAGCCTTGCATCGGGCTCCGTTCTGATGGCTCAGAGCCTGGAGCCTGCTGCAGAGTCTGTGTCTCACTCTCTCTCTGCCCCTCCCCTGCTTGCGCTCCATCTCTCTTGCTCTCAAAAAAAAAAATAAATAAATAAAAAATAAAATAAAATAAAATAAAATAAAATAAAACATTAAAAAAAAAGAGTCTGTTTTTTGGTCTTTTGTTGTTGTTGTTGTTCATTTGTTTTGTTTCCTAAATTCCACATTTGAGTAAAATCATATGGTATTTGTCTTTCTGACTGACCTATTTCACTTAACATTATACTCTCTAGATCCATCCATGTTGCAAATGGCAAGATTTCATTCTTTTTTATGACAGTAATATTTCATTGTGTGTGTGTATACACTTTGTATATATATGTATATACATACACCATATCTTTATCCATTCATTTATCAATGAACACTTGGGCTGCTTCCCTAGTTTGGCTATTGTAAATAATGCTTCAAGAATCATAGGGGCACATATACTCTCTTGAATTAGTGTTTCTGTATTGTTTGGGTATATACCCAACAGTGATATTACTGGATCAATGCTAATTCTATTTTTAACTTTTTGAGGAACCTCCATACTGTTTTCCACAGTGGCTGCACTAAAATTTTACATTCCCACCAACAGTACATATGGATTCCTTTTTCTCCACATCCTCGCCAACACCTGTTGTTTCTTGCATTTTTTATTTTAGCCATTCTGACAGTTGTGAGGTGGTATTTCACTGTGGTTTTGATTTGCATTTCCCCCATGATGAGAGATGTTGAACATCTTTTCATGTGTCTGCTGGCCCTGTATGTCTTCTTTAGAGAAATGTCTGTTCATGTCTTCTGCCCATTTTTAAATTAGATTGTTTTTTTGGTGTTGAGTTATTTAAGTTCTTTATACATTTGTCAGATATGTCATTTGCAAATACCTTCTCCATTCAGTGCATTGTATTTTACTTTTTGTTTAAGTAAACTTTACACCCAACGTTGGGCTTGAACTCACGTCCCTAAGATTAAGAGTCACATGCTCTACCAACTGAGCAAGCCAGAGGCCCCTGGTAGGTTGTCTTTTAGTTTCATTGGTTATTTCCTTTGCTGTGCAGAAGATTTTTATTTTGGTGTAGTCCTAATAGTTTATTTTTGCTTTTGTTTCCCTTCCTCAGGAGACATATCTTGAAAAATGTTGCTATGGCCAATGTCAGAGAAATTGCCTGTGCTCATTCCAGGATTTTTATGGTATCAGGTCTCACATTTAGGTCTCTAATCCATTTTGAGTTTAAGTTTGTGTCTGTGGTGTAAGAAACTAGTTCAGTTTCACTCTTTTGCATGCAGCTTTCCAGTTTTCCTAACTCTATTTGTTGAAGAAACATGTTTTTCCCACTGCATATTCCCGCTTTCTTTGTTGGGAGAGTCATTGACTATACAATTGTGGGCTCATTTCTGGGCTCTCTATTCAGTTCTATTGATCTATGTGTCTATTTTTTGTGTGCCAGGATCATACTGCTTTGATTACTACAGCTTTGTAGTATATCTTGAAATCTGGGATTGTGATACCTCCGGTTTCGTTCTTCTTTTTCAAGACTCTGGGTATCTGCAGTTTTTGGTGGTTCCGGACAAATTTTAGGATTATTCGTTCTGGTTTTGTGAAAAATGCTGTTGGCGTTTTGATAAGACCTAATTTCTTTTGTCCTTTGCAGTTCCTTTCTCAATTTATCTCTTTCCTTTACATTTTACTATAAGCAGCAAGAAGAAACCAGGCTGCACCTTCCACATTTTGCTTAGAAATTTCCTCAGCTAAATATCCAAGTTCATCACTCACTTATAAATTCTACTTTCCTCCCAAGAGCAGACCATAATTCAGTCAAGTTCTCTGCCATTTTATAACAAGGATCACCTTTCTTTCCAGTAACATGTTCCTCAATTGCATCTGAGACTTCAGAAGAAACATTAAGATTTTTGGAAGAATTCTGTTAACAATTTATGTATTTTGTAAATAACAGAAATTTTCTCCACACTCTTTTTTCTAAGCCCTTACTATAATCCCCTCTAATATGCATCTTTCTACCAACAAGCTTTTCAAATCAATCTAGGTTTTTTCTACCAAGCAACTCAAAACTCTCCCAGCCTTTGTCCATTACCAAATTCCAAAGCCACTTCCACATTTTCTATGTTTGTCATAGTTTGTTATAGTTTTCCTTATGGAAAAAGGTATGGCAGGTCCTGAAAGCAATCAAACATAAAAATGACCATGATTTCACAACTCCACTTCCATGTATATTATCAACAACAGAAAGCAAGGACTTGAATAGATATTGTACATCCATGTTCATGGCAGCATTATTCCTGGTAGCCAAAGATGAAAACAAAAGAAATGTCCATCGACAGATGATCAGATAAACAAAATGTGATGTATATACATAATGGAATATTAGTCAGCCTTAAAAAGAAATGAAATTTAGACAAATGCTACAACATACATGAACCTTGAGGTTAACTGAAACTTAAGGCTAAGTGAAATAAACCAGGCACAAAAAGACAAATATTATATGATTCCACTTATATGAGGAACAGAGAGTGGTCAAATTCATAAAGAAAGTAGGATGGTAGCTGTCAGGGCTAGGATGGGGAGGGAGTAGGGGCGGAGGGGGTGAGGGATGGGGAGTTTATTTATTTATTTTTCTATTTATTATTATTTTTTTAATTTTTTTAACGTTTATTTATTTTTGAGAGACATAGAGACAGAGTATGAGCAGGGGAAGGGCACAGAGAGAGGGAGACACAGAATCTGAAGCAGGCTCCAGGCTCCAAGCTGTCAGCACAGAGCCCGATGCGGGGCTCGAACTCACAGACCGTGAGATCATGACCTGAGCCGAAGTCGGCCGCCTAACCAACTGAGCC
>PITB01033222.1:0-14215 GCA_004024585.1 Paradoxurus hermaphroditus | reverse complement strand
TGTCTATGTTTTTAAGAAGCAGCCAATATTTCAGAATCGGAAGATTTTAAGTAAAAATCCAAGCTTCTAATTTCTCTTAAATCTAGCGGTGGTGACTCCACCTTGGGGCACACGGACGCTTTGCTGGCGCTGAGGACAGACTGCCCGCCTGCCCCTCAGGAGCGGTGGGGGCGGGGAGGGGTGGGCCACGGGGAGGGGGTGGGGATACGAGCTCCCCAGCCAGCCCGGCCCCTGTGGCGCTGACTCGGGGCCTACCCGGAATCATTTCTTGTGCTCTTGTATTCGGGGGGCACGTTATCAGTGCTGGAGTCAGCCTCACAAGTAACTTCTGACTTCTCGCTTCTCCGAAGACAGGACTCCCCGCGCGGGCTGGACTTCAGACCCGCTCAGGACCGGAAGCAGGAAGTAGGGAGGCTCAGGCCAGCCCGGGGGCCGGGTGCGGGTAGAATTTCAGAATCGAGGCTTTGCGCTTCCTGTTATTGTGCAAAAGTGTGCACTCGTTGTGAAAACGGGTACGAGTTTTTTATAGAGATATCAGGAAGGACATAGTGAGTCCCCATCTGGGTTTTTTAATGTTCATTTGTTTCTTTTGAGAGACAGAGCGTGAGCACACATGCCAGAGCAGGGGAGGGGCGGAGAGAGAGGGAGAGAGAATCCCAAGCGGGCTCCACGCTGTCAACACAGAGCCCAATGTGGGGCTCAATCTCGTGAGCTCTGAGACCACGACCTGAGCCAAAATCGAGAGTCGGTTGCTGAACTGACGGGCCCCCAGGCGCCCCGTAGACTCTGTGCCTCCGACGCGCTCCCAGCCGGTGCCCGTGCCGGGGGCTGTAGACCACACTCCGAGTGTCCCACCTCCCGGGGGCTGATCTGGATTCCAACAAGGCCCCGAAAATGCAGCGTCACAGGGAGCAAAGGCCAATGCACACGACCCAACAGGACGACTCTTCACGGATGGAACTTCGCTCCCGCCTGCTTCCTGGAGGAGAGCCTGCTTCCTGCCGAACGTCAAGTCCAGGCTTCTAGAAGGACCAAGAGACAGTCCTCGGACCCACAAGGGTGCTGAGAACTTGACGCTCTTGAGACATGGGGGCCCGTCTTCATCTTCAGAGTCTCTGGAACTGGAGTCCTTGACGTTAGTTCTCTGCACTAAGATGGCAGTGACGAGGACGAGGACGGTAAGGAGGGCCGTGACGGAGGGGAGGAGGGAGGAGAGGAGGAGGAGGGGAAAGAGAAGGAAGAGCTCGAGGAAGAGGAAGCGGAGGAGCAGGTAGATGTTGAGGGAGGAGGAGCAGGGAGGTCACGGAGTTTACCGAATGTGCCTGCTGTCACCTAACCCTCGAGGCCACGTTAGGAAGGTTGTGCTACTTTCATACCCACTTTACAGATCAGGAAGCTGAGTCACCCTCCCAAGCCCAGGCCGGCGGCCGGTGACGGATCTGGAGTGGAATTCGGACAGTCCCTCATCCCGTGGCTTCGAAAGGCGCACGCTCCACCGTGGGCCTCTCTTCCACCGGGTCCCGGTTAGTCTTACTCTCGCTGCCATGGTGTGCCGCCGCTGCCACTTCGCCCCCTACCTCGGTGTCACCTGGAGCTCGTACCGTGGGAAAGAACGGTCTGGACGCCGAAAACAAGGGAGTGTTTCCACGACGGCGCCGGCGCTTGCTGGGGAGACACAGGGCTGCTCCGCGGCGGGCCGGGGAGACACGGACGCCTGCCAGCGGGACGGGCATGTCGGAGCACGGTGTGGACACCACGGGACATGGGCCTTTGCACGTCCGTGACTCTGACCGTGAGAAATTCGAGGGGAACGCGGAAGCCCGCACCGCTGAATCGAGGCGCGGTGGCTCGCAGACCGCCAGCCTCCCGACGCCGGTTCCAGGGCAGATGGCGGGTGTCTGTCAAGGCAAAGTGCCACGCGTCCCGAAGAACCGATGTATTTCCCGCCCGGGCCTGAGTCCAAACACCAGCACATTCCCTCTCCTTTGTTGTCAGGTGTTGCAGGTGATGCTTTGGGTGACACGTTCCCGCCCCCATTTTCGCCATAAGCCCTGCCCCTCGATATGCGGCCTTGCGGGCCACATGATACTGGGAACCACTGCATGTGAGTTGGGTCAGTCCCCTGGCCGCCTGGGAGCCTTAGTGCCTTCATCTGTAGAATGGGCCTGGCCCATTTAGTGTGTAACAGCCGTCTCTCAGGGGTCAGTAAACGGAGCACCCGGCGTCGCGACGGACCAGGTCACGGGCCCGGCTCCAAGCCCCGTGGGATTCTCTAAGCAGCGGCTTCATGGGCTGTTGAGGGACCCCCCCAACTCCGCCCACCTCACAGAACAGCCGGGAGGCCTGGAGATGGGCTGTCTGACGCCAACGGGCCTCGTGAACCCTAGCGGTCCGCGTTATCCGGGCATTTTGGTCCTTCTTGGGGGTGTGACCTCACCGGCAGACCAGGACTCGGGCTCAAGCCGAGTGCTCCCCAAATCCTCCTACAGACCCGGCAGCCGCGGGGGAGAGGAGCTGCACGCGGTCCCGGAGGCTGGCGCCCCTGACGCTCTGAGGACCTCAGCCGGTCCCCCCCGGTGGCCCTGAGAGGAAAGGGACACTTAGGTCGGGACAGGTGAGGGAGCCATCCCCCAGCTCGCCCTCCCCCTGCTCGCCCTCCCCCAACTCGCCCTCCCCCAGCTCGCCCTCGCCCTGCTCGCCCTCCCCCTGCTCGCCCTCCCCCTGCTCGCCCTCGCCCTGCGGCTGCTGGCCAGGGCCCGCTCCTCCCAGGCCGCGCCGTTTGTGGTTCGTGGCGTGACCAGGGGCTTATTTTGATCTTCCAGAACTGAAATCGTCACCAGGCGTGTGTTTGTTGTTTCGCTCTTCGTTTGGGAATGTTTCTAAGGAGAACGTACAGTCACGGCCACGATCTCGGAAACCCCCTCCATCCCCAGGGAATAACTAATACGGTTCAAGTCTGTGTTTTCCTATAAGGAAAAGAAATCGAATCATGTTTAAAATTGGGAACGAAGTACAGAAAGGTGTAAAGGAGGCGTGAGGAGCTCCACGTGCTGAGCCCAACATGAGTCTCTCGGCGGATTTAGTTCCAGGCCCGCGTCCAGGACACGTCTCCTCTGGGTGACACGGGCCGTGCGTCCCGTGTTCACTCAGCATTATGTCATAAATGTCCCCTTTATTAACAATGCTTTTCAAACATGAGGGTTTTTTTTTAATTTTATAAATGTTTGATTTATTCTTGAGAGAGAGAGAGACAGAGCACAAGCAGAGGAGGGGCAGAGAGAGGGGGACACAGAATCCGAAGCAGGCTTCAGGCTCCGAGCTGTCAGCACAGAGCCCGACGCGGGGCTTGAACCCACAAGCCATGAGATCATGACCTGAGCCGAAGTCGGACGCTTTACTGACTGAGCCGCCCGGGCGCCCCTCAAACAAGAGTTTTAATAATTGCTCTAAATATTCCACTGCAAGGACGTTCTATAATTTATTTAACCAGTTTTGCAGAGCTGGACATTTAATTTTTTAAAAAGTCAAAGAAGGCCAAGATTGATGTCTGTGTATATTAACCCATTTTCATTTCCTGATTATTTTCTTGGGCCAGATTCCCAAAAGTGGAACTATCGAACAAAGTAAGTGAGCGTTTTTAATACATTCTCACGCCCACGTCCATCGGCCGGGTGCTGCTCATCACCAAGGGGTCGCCGACGACGTCCGAGACTCCGCTACTCCAGCACACTACCCCGGATCCGAGGATTATTATTATTAAAAAAATCTTGGTTCGATTAACTTTTAAATGGTCTCTCATTGTCTTGATTACGCTGATTAATTCTGAATATATTTCTTCACAGATCCATTGCTAACAATTTCGTCAGCGAGAGCCCTAAGGGGAACATCTCAGCCGCATCCGAAGGCTGCCTCTCACCCAGTGGGCCGCCGGACCTGATCTCTGTGCCGGGTAGATGCCCTCCAGCCTCCAAATCCAGGTCCGCCGGGCGGGAGAGGGGGCGGCGCCCGGGGAAGGCGCTTACGTGGTTGGCTTCGCAGCAACCTGACTTTAAGATGGCGTTGGCATTGAGGCCCCGAGTGGGGTCGGATGGTCTGGGGTCTCCAGTCCCGGTGACGGGGGCGTCGGGCCCGACTCGGGGTTTGCTGTGCTTCGGATGCGACGGGCCAGTCGAGTGGGTCAGAAAAACACTTCGGTCCGCACGGAGGATCAGTCACAAGGACAACGGGGACAGGCCGTAGCCCCAGTACGTCTTCCACGGGTTACGCTCAATGGCCCAGCCGGGGGTGGAGAACTTGGGGTGACCGGCTATGGCCCTGTCCCCTGGGCCTGAGTGACTTTTATGACTTTATTGGGCTGGAAGCCTCGGGAGGCGTCTCAATGACACCGGAGCGGCTTTCTCTCCCCGTTCGGCCGGCTCGCCAGCGCGTTTTCCTCCCCAGGACTGCACCCATCACGGGCTAAGTTCAGGAACCGCCTTGGCATTTATCAATCAGCCGGAAAGCAGAGCCAGCACCCGGAAGACAGCTCATTAATTTTGCGAGTTTGATTTATGCCCTATTTAAACTGCGGATTAAATTCCGCACCAGGGGAACGAGAAATCCAACGATTAAAGCCGTCTTCTCTCTGGGACAACTCTGAGGGTCACGGAACGGCGAGTGAGGGCCACACGGAGGGAACGGAGCTGCCGGACAGGCGGTGGCTTTTGGAATCAGGAGATCCGAGTTCAAGGCCAGCGGGAGGCCTGCAGGCAAGTCAGAAGCCAGTGACCTTCAGTGTTCTGGCCTGACGTTGAGAAAGAAACGACATGGTCAAAGGCACCTTGGGAGGAACAAAGCACCGTCCGCACAGCGGTGGTGGTGTTTCAGCCCGCCTCCCTTCCACGGTGGTTCTGGCACAACCAATGTCGTTTGTAAAGTTGTGTAATCATTTAAAAAATATATTTTGTAGGGGCACCGGGGTAGCTCAGTCAGTTAAGCATCCGACTCTTGTTTTATTTAATTTTTTCAATGTTTATTTATTTTTGAGAGAAAGAGAAAGAGAGAGAGAGAGAAAACACTCCAGTAGGGGAGGGGCAGACAGAGACGGGAACGGAGGATCCAAAGCAGATTCTGCGCTGACAGCGGAGAGCCCGAGGTGGGACTCGAACTCGTGAACCATGAGATGATGACCGGAGCTGAAATCGGACACTTAACTGACTGAGCCACCAGGCGCCCCAGACTCTTGATTTCAGCTCAGGTCATGATCTCACGGTTCATGGGATCAAACCCCACATCGGGCTCTGCACTGACCGCACGGAGCCTGCTTGGGATTCTCTCTCTCCCTCTCTCTCTGCCCCTCCCCCTGCTCTCCCTCGAAATAAACAAACATTTAAAAAGTGTATATATATGTATGTGTATGTGTGTGTGTGTGTGTGTGTGTGTTTTATAAATATATATGTACATACATACAACATATTACATGTCGATACACCATCTGTATCCTATCTAGAGACAGACAGTATAAGCAGGGGACGGGCAGAGCGGGAATCCCAAGCAGGTTCCGCACTGTCAGCCCAGAGCCCGCCATGGGGCTCGAACTCACAAACTGTGAGACCACGACCCGAGCCGAAGTCGGACGCTCAACCGACTGAGCCCCCCAGGCGCCCCTCCCTGTTTTATTTTTAGCTTTAATCATAAATCACAGACAGACCCCTTTTTCAAAGGAGAGAATACTTTTTGTTGTTGTTTTTTGGTAAACCCTGTTGGTTATTTCTCCTTCACTTCCATCGGAATGCTTTTTGAAGAAAAATCTACAAAGTAAAATAAAGCGTCGACTGAGCCAGAGTGCCCACCGTCCCACTGGCTGGGCTGGAGTGATCCTGGCAGGCGACCCAGGCCAAACAGGCGCTAGAGTCAGCCCGTGCCCGGACGGAGCCCCGTTGTGTCCAGATAAAGGCGCCTGGTGACCGATTTTAGCATCTAAACTACAGCGAGTGGCTGCAGACTCTCTGCGTTCGCTACAGTCTCAGCAAACCCGTCCGTGCCTTTACGGTGGAGATGATATTTATCTCTCCAGGCAGATGGACACACTCGTGCTCATTTAGCCTCGGCAGACTGTCCGGTCTGCGGCTGAATTGCTTCCTGCTCCCCCATCATCCGCGTGGCTAATTGAGTTTGGTTAATCGAGGTCGTGACGAAGGAAGCCCGAAGTGGCCGCCTGGGGCGTCGCCTGTTGGCCAGGTCAGGAGGGGAGACCAGTCCTGCGAAGGGTGGGCTGTTCGAGGAGACCCGAACGGGGCATCCCGGCAGGACCCCCGGGACGGGGCTGACTTCTCCCTGCGCGCAGCGCCCGGGGACCCCGAGACTTTTGGGGGCCCGTGGAAACGGTCCAGCTGCTTTTGGAATCAGGAGAAACAGTGCCTTGGAGGAGACAGAGAGCAGGGGGTCTGGAAACTCTGGGAGGCCGAGCGCAGGAGGGGCTGGCAGGGGCGGGGGAGGAGGGTCCCACCAGCACGCTGGAGACTCGGGGAGCTCAAACCCACGAACCGTGAGATCATAACCTGAGCCGAAGTTGGGCGCTCAACCGACTGAGCCCCCAGGCGCCCCATCATAGATCTCTTTAAATGAGGTCACTCTGCGTTCTGAAGTCAAGTAAATGTATCCGAGGCAGGAACCTCGCGTGATGACGATATTTGCGAGACCAGTATCACACGCCGCCAGCAGACGGCACGCCGCAGAATAAGTATGATGAAGATACGGCCGCCGTTCTTCCCGATGCTGGCTGCAGAGGGCTGTCCGCGAAGGTCCGGGCACAGCCTCCCTTGCCCGTGGTTGCGCTTACTCACGTGGCCGGACGAGGCGGCAGACGGGCCGTGGAGACTTTCTCCCCGAGGCCGGAAGGACCCGCAGAAATGGGCTTTCTTTCTCTGCGAGCTGAGTTCCCTCCGGCCTGTCCGCGTGCGCCTGGATCTTCCCGGGGGCCGAGCGTGGTGCCCGCCTCGTACAAAGGGAGACCACGGCCCGGTCTCCTCAGGCCCACCGGGGGGCTGGCCCCCGCTCTGGGAGACCCTAGGAGGGGACGTCGGTACAGCCGCGCCCCGCTCTGCGATCCCCGGCGAGCTGCCCACGCTTTCTCGGCCTCGGTGTCCTTACCCGTGAAGCGGGGATGTTGGATCCGCAGCCAGCGTGGTCGGGAGCACTCCGTGGGAGCACGCACACACATTCCAGGCTCGGCTCAGTGCTGAGCGTGGCTACTGCTTAATAATGTCACTCTTGCAAAAGAAAGCAGTAGACAGTCTCTACTATGATGCCTGCCTCTCTTTAATGAGATTTATATGTTAGATGCAAACGCCCCACGCATATGCAGAGAAGGCTAGGAGCGTTCGAAAGCCAGCCGGCCCTTCCTGGCCTCCAGAACCCGCGAGGACCGCAGACGAAGCTTTGATTTCCCGGGCGGCTTCCTCCTTCTCGTGTGCTGGGGCGGCTCCCTTGCTGCTCCGAAGGGCCCAGAGCTCGACTCTTAGCCCGGAAGCGGTTCCGGGAGGCCCGGCCGGTCCTGGAATCCACGAGCCCGGAGAGGGGTTGGCCGGAGCTATTGGACCCAAGACCTAGGAGGACGGAGGGTCGCGTCTGAGCTCCCTTGTCCCTCGTCCTTCCCGAGCAAGGCTGTGCCCCACACCCCCACCCCCCCTCACCCGGCCTCCCTGCCCCAGCAAAGCCCAGGCCAGTCCCCGCCCTGGCCAGGGAACCGGGACTCGGCCTGACTAAGGGCTCATTTCCCGGGGTTGGCGCCCACCGGCCCGGCTCTGACGTGAACGGGTGGCATTTGGACTTGAGGTTCCGGGAGCCGTTCCACTGCTGCCAGTGCGAATCCTCCCAGTCGTTAAATGCTTGTGAGGGATGGCATCCGTCCGTCGCTACAAAATGAGAAAAACAATCCTTCCAACCTCCAAGAGCTGACTCAAGGGTTCGGCGGGACAGTGTAGTCACACGCTTTGCCTGGAGGCTGGGGCACAGTGAACCCGAAATAAACGGCAGCTACCGCGAGTATTTTTAGGTCGCCCGGAGCGTTACCCGTGGGAAATTGACCCGCCCGGCCCACAGCAGTCAGAAAACGGAAAGTCAAGGGGATCCTGGGCTGGGATTTTTTCTTTTCTTTTTTTTTTTTTCATTAAAAAATGTTAATGTTTATTTATTTTTGAGAGAGAGAGACAGAGCACAAGTCGGGGAGGGACAGAGAGAGAGGGGGAGACACAGAATCCGAAGCAGGCTCCAGGCTCTGAGCTGTCGGCACAGAGCCCGATGCGGGGCTTGAACTCACAAGCTGTCTGATTGGACCCTTAACCGACTGAGCCGCCCGGGGAACCCCAAGCTGGAAGTTTTTCTAAAAAGACAAGCCTTGGTGGAGCCGTTGGACTCTCTCTGCTGCCAGGTGGTGATAAGTGCTATGGAGAGAAATGAAGGTGGGAGGGGGATGGTGTGTGCGTGTGTACGATTTAAGCATAGAGCGGTCAAAGTCTCAAAGGGGAGGCAATATTCGTTGCACAATCTAAACAAAATGAGGGAGTAACCCGCTGGAATAACAAGGAGCCTATTTCAAGTAGAGGAAACAGTCCGTGCAAAGGCCCTGGGGCATCTGAGGACTGGCAAGAAGGCAGGAGGACTGGAGCAGAGGGAGCCGGGGGAAGAGCGGGCAGAGCGTGCAGAGGCAGGGGGAGGCGGCGTGGGACCTGGTCACAGCCAAGGTGTCATGACGTGTGGGTCCGTGGGAAGAGCATGAGCGGAGAAGCGACGAGGACTCAACTCGCACCTTAACAGGACCCCTTTGGCTGCTGAGGCGCAGAGGCGAGGGCCAGGCAGACCCGGGAGCCGGGGGGGGGACCCGTCCGGGGGGGAAACAGTGCGGGCAGCCGCTCGGCGGGATCTCCCGAAAGACGTGCTCGTATTCAGAATCTACTTGTCGACCGGCTCAGAGCCAAGCCGACGTGGGGAGCAAGGGGACAGGTCCAGAAGGGCTCCCGCCGTGCGCACCTGAGCTCCCACTGCGCTCTCCGTCCTGGCCCCCTGTGCCGCGGCGGCGGGGGGCCGAGAGAGAGGGCGGGGCGGGGGAGGACAGAGCCGGTTGGAGGCGCCCAGGAACGGCTGCGAAGGGTCTGGAAGCCCAGAGCGGGCCCTTGACCTTGGGTTGGCAGGAGCCAGGACCCCCGCGGCCGCACTCGGGCCAGCGGGTAGGGTGGACAGACGCTCAGAGGCTTCCGGGGCCGGGCGGGGCGCAGCCGTCCCCACGTCCCGTCTCCCGCAGAGGCTTAGATCCGTGCGAGGCCAGGCGCACTGTTATTTCTGCGGAAGGCGGAGGAGCTGTCCGAGAAGACGGGGGGACACTCCTGTGCCGGGCAGGGGCGAGGCCGTGGGGGGGCAGAGCTCCCGGTCGCCACGTGGAATCTTCCAGGAGGACTGGATGATTCAGTCCCGGGGGAGCACTCTGGAAAGGACATCCGGGTGCCCGAGGACCTGGCGGTGGCCTTTTTGAGTGTCTGCGTTCCTGGGGGGCAGGGTTTGGGGAAGCCCGAAGAGGTGATTACTCACGAACATTCTGGAACGTCAGAGGGAGAGGGGAGGGGAAAAGGGGGGATGAAAACCGGACAGTGGGGACCGGGCCAGAGCGTTTCTGTGCGCACGGCTCTACGTAACTCACGCCCAGGATTCGCTGTGCACTCCGCCCGGCCTCCTGTGTCCACCCCACAGCCTGGAATGTTCTCTCCGCTCCCCCGACCCGAGGGTGGGCCGTGCTTCCTCCCCCTGAGAACAAAGCCCTCCTCTCCCTCCATGCACTGTCGTGAATCTCGTCCGCCTGACGTGGGCTCCGGCTTTTCCATCCGGGACTGTCCTGCCCTCTGGGGGCGTTTGGTCGGGAGGCGTCTTTGGTTGTCGAGACTTGGTGAAGCAGGAGAGGCCCCTGGCGCGGGGTGGGTAGGGACCAGGGGCGCTGCTGGGATCCAGCGGTGGCCAGGGTGGCCGGCGCAGAGAATGGCCCACCCCAGATGTCGGGGATGCGGAGTTTGGGAAGCCCCGAGCTGGGGGCGACGGAGGCTGGGCATCTGGGGAGGAAGCACGTCACGCCCGCTGCTGCTGGCTGGGCCGCGGGCACCTTCCATGAGCCGGGAGCTGTCCTGACCTTCCTGCTGCCCCGATCTCCCCTTTTCCTCTCAGAAGACCTGTAAGCTGCCCCATTTGACAGGTGAGGGACCGAGGGGCTGTCCCTGGGCTTGGGGGAGATTACAGAGGGAGGCGGAGAGTCCCCGAAGGTGAGACGCGGCTGCCGCTGGCGTTTTAGCAGAGCGCGTTGGTCCCGCACAGAGCCAGGCAGGCGCCACCTCCCCGCCCACGTACGGCGGAAGCTTCTCTGGGCTCACGGCCATCGTGGACGCAGGAGCGCGCCTGCCTTCTGCGAGCCCTTGTTCTCTGGTCTCGGATGGCCAAGATCCACGGAGGTGCCCCCAGACCCCCCCCGCAGAAAGACTGGCCGCTTCAGCTGCTAGGATGTCTACCAGCAGGCGGCGCTTCTCGGTCAGCCCTTGGGCTGGGATGGTTGTCCTGCCCGACGCCTCATCCCTCCTGGGGTGGCCGGTGTCCCTTGACCGATGGACACAGAGCTGTAAACACCCGGCCAGCTCGGCCGCACTCAGGACAAGTCCCCTGCGGTGGGCGGAGGCAGTCAAGGGACCTGGACCCCCGCCCACTCTTCCTCTGCAACCCCTTCACCGTGTGGACCCCAAGGGCCCCTCATGATCCTCCTGGTGCTCATGTACCTGCATCTCAGAGTCTGCTTCCTCCGAACCTTGGCGGAAACGGTCCCCATTTCTCTCTGCAAAATCCCCGCCCTGGGGATCTCTGCTCCCACACCTGCTCCGTGGAGACGAGAGTGACCAGAAAACCTAAACAGAATCCTGCTGCATCCCGGCTTGACCCCTTCTATCGCTTCCTACCGCAGTTAAAAGAAAATTCAATCGCTACCTCGCCCGCACACGCCGAAATGTCACCTCCCCCGGGAAGTCCGTCCTGACCTCTCTGCCCAAACCACCCTCCGCTCTGCTCTTTGTCAGCCGCTCCTCCCTCAGCTGGCAGTCGGTCGGCAGTGGCAAACGAACGTTGCCAGCAACCGTGCGGAGGCATTTGGGGGCGGACCCTTCCCCAGCTGAGCCTCCGGATGAGAACGCAGCTCTGCAGACACCTCGGCTGCCGCGGTCTGAGACCCTAGTGAAAGAACCCACTCGGCCACGCCCACACTCCAGCCCGTGGAAACGATCGGGAGGTGATAAAAGCGTGTTGCTTGAAGCCACTGAATTTGTGATCATTTGTTACGCAGCCGTAGAAAAATAATACCCTTGTTATTAGAAAAAGGGATCTCGGTGTCACGTGTGCCCGGCAGGCATTCATTAGGTGGCCGTGTTGTTATTGCGTGAATTCATTGTCCGTCCGCCCTGCAGGCGAGGGTTGTCACCGGGCGGCTCTGTATCTCGCAGAAGTGCTAACGCTTTGATCAGCACAATCTGGAGCCCAGGGCCGTGTGGGCTCCGCGTCAGGGTGTCCCTCGTCTGCAGGGGACAGCTGTGGCCAGCTTCGCGAAGGCGCTGAGTCTTACCGTCTCAATCTGATCTCGAGAAAATGAAGAGTATTTTTAAAATTATAAAATATGTGAGAAAGTAAAAGAAAATTGTAAGTATTAAAACCAAAGGGGTATGTGTGTGTGTGGCCGTGTGTGTGGCCGTGTGTGCACCTCAGCACGCACACGGGTGTGCGTCGGTGCCTGAAGCTGGTTGAGACGAGCGTAGCAGGCCGGCGTTGCTCTCCCCCCACCGCCGACTTGGGCTCAAGCCCGGAGTGGCTGCAGGGGTGGGGGAGGGGGCACGGGGGAGCATCTGCACAGGTCCTGAGCTCCGGCCGGCCATCAGCGGGGGACCAGACACAGATGTCAGTGCCCACAGCAAATGCGAGACTCTTTAGGACAGTTTAGCAGGAACGAGTCATCCTGCAGACATAAACATTTTAATCGGAGTGACAATTTAGTCAAACAGTTTGACAAGGCTCACACATGCAGAACAGATGGGCCGGGGTAGGGGGCCCGGCAAGGGAGCCGGTGGGGGAGGAGCCCCCGGCGGACACGGGGAGGGCCGCCGGGGGTGCAGAATGGAAGGTAAGGGGCTCCCTGCCTCTTCCTGCCGGGAGACGGGCTCCTGGAGTGGGCACGGGTCCCCACCCGCCCCCCCGGGACCCTGCCCGTGCTTTCAGGCCCCGTGTCTGTCGTCCAGACGGCCGGAGACGTGGGGGAAATTCGGGAGAGAGGAAGGCCCATCACTCATGCTTTCGGGTACTTGACGAATTTGCTGAGCGTCTGTTATGGGCCGGGCACCGTGCTGGATGGCGTGTGCGTGTGTGGGGGCACGTGTGCGTGCACAGCCTACACTGTCATTGAAAATGTCCTCGGGGTTTTGCAGTCGGCGTGCGTGGCTGCCTGAGGCCGGCCCGGAAGCAGCTCGGGATGAGGATTTCAGTCAAGGGGTTGGTTTGGGAGATGAGATGACCTGGGAAGCGCCCACGGTGTATGAGGAAACGAGGGACGGAAGGGCATGAGGCTGACACGGGGTATGTTATGAGCAGGTCACCCCTCAGGCCACCGGGGCTCAATCTCACTGGCCCCCAGGGAGGCGGCGTGGGCCATGCCTCGGCGGCGTCCTTCCCAAGGCGTGAGGGAGCCGGGCGCTTGCCCTTCACTCCCACTCTCTTTCCCTTGTATCGCTTGTTCTGGACGAAGACACTGCCATGTGGAGAAAGGTCAAGGGGTCCGTGGAGACGCTCACAGCAAGGAACAGAGGCCTCCTGCCAAAAGCCACACAAGGGCACCGTCTTGGAAATGGGCCTTCCGGCCCCAGCCAAGCCTTCAGCTGATACAGCGCCCGCTGACCTCCTGACCCCAGCCTCCTGAGAGATGCTGGGCCAGACCCACCCGGCTGAGCCCCATCCCGGTTCCTGATCCACACAGTGTGACGCAGTGTCTGTGGGGTGATTAGCTGTGCCACAGCAGATAACTCACCCGGACACCTGTTTGTCCCACGGTCCGGAAGGAACCGGCAGACTACTTAAGGACCGTTACAAGCCTCGTTCTGCGGATAAGGGGACCGGGGCGGAGTGGCAGGGCCACCTTCTATAGTGACAGAGCCGAACACTGTCGGGGCTGGGCCTGGATCCCAGGTCTGTCCCGCTCTGGGGGGGCTGTTGTGGTCAGCGTGCTCCGAGGAAGAGAACCGATAGGACATAAAGGAGAGGATAGAGCTTAGACTTGGCCCCTGCGGTTACGAGTCCAGGAAGCCCCGAGACTCGCCATCTCCAAACGGGAGACCCAGGAAAGCTGTTGGTGTAATCCGGTTACTTCGGTCCTAGTCCAAAGGCCTGGAAACCAGTGGGGCCGAGGGGTGGGAGAGCTGGGCCGGGGAGGGGCATCAACGGTGAAGAGACTTGGTCGAAGTCTCAAAGCCCAAGAACCAGGAGCACAGAACGTCTCAGCTCAGGCAGAGAGAGTGAATTTGCCCACCTCTCCCCCGCCCCCGCCATTTTGTTGTGCGCAGGCGCCCCGTGGCTGGGGTGGGGTCTTCTTCGCTGGCCTACGGATTCACACACTGATCCCTTCCAGAAACACCCTCACACACACACACACACACACACACACACCCAAAAATAAAGTTTTACCAGTCCTTTTACACATAAAATTCGTCACCGCAGAGACCAATTGTCTTAACGCCGTGGCATACCCGTCCCCCGTCCGTCCCAGCGCCTGGCATAGAGTCGAGAGGAAAGGTGGGGGCGTTAGGTGACGTTGAATTGGATTGAGTGATTTCGGCCTGTCCTCTTCTCTTCCCCAGCGATCAGCTCGGCGGCAAAGAGCCGGGAGTAAGCGGCGAGCCCCATCCCCCCCACCCCCGCCACGGCGTGCAGGGCAGACTCCCTGGAGGAAACCGTTGACAAGCAGGGGTGAGCTGTGGCCCCTCCTCTGGCTGCACGTGTTCTGAGTGTCGCCTCTTCCCCATTTATCTCCAAATATAATCGCCGGCTCCCCACCCCCCCAAGCAAGTGGAATGGTTTTGCGATTTAATTTAATCACCCACTGAGTTTCCAAAATTAATTTCCTGTTAGAAATAAATATTGTACTATGAATTATAAATCAGACCAGGCGGTAACTTAC
>PITB01033221.1:0-14202 GCA_004024585.1 Paradoxurus hermaphroditus | reverse complement strand
TTTTGGGCTTGGCTCATATTGGGCACTTGGTAAAAGCTAAGCGGAGTGAATCGGTTCACGGCTGATCTTCCGCGAGCACCTTCTGGGAGCGCAAAACCTGTCGCTGAATTAATAAGCAATACAGCGGGTCCCTGCCATGTGTCCAAGGCTACGTGCATGTCTGTATCACCTGGCCTGCCTGCAGCCAGCACAAGTGCCTCACCTTGGCCCTCAGTGTCATCAGCGGCAAGTCCTTGGCTCTCCCAGGAGTGCGAAACGGAAAGGGCCGAGGAGGATGGAGCCCGACACCCACATCTCTTTGTGCAGGCCTTGCTTACGTTATCCTACTCTGCGGATGAGGGGACCGTCACATCGTAGGCAAAGCACTCAGGAGAAGCTCTGTGTGCTGTGCGGGCTCTGTCGGTTCCCCTGCACCAGGGCTTCTGGGAGAGACGTGTCCTGCTGGGCCAGGACCTGCAGGGTGGAAAGCCAGGAGCAGAAGAGTGGGGTAGGGGTAGCAGAAGAGGGGGCGCTGGGAGACGGTTATGGAAAGTCCAGATGCAGAGAAGACTCAGAAACCAAAGGCTGAGATGGAACAGGGAGACAACCATCAGGGGCCAGGCGGGTTAAGTAGCTGGACTGGACAGGACCAGGAGCCTAACAACGAACAGTACACTTATGTTACCGGCTAATCATGGAGATTTATGTGGATTATCTCGTTTCAGCCCCAGTAATCCTGTGCTATAGATGCCATTAGCGTCCCTTTCTAAAGATGAGGGAACCCAGCCCAGAGAGGTTAAGCAACTTGTACAATGTCACACAGCCTGTTTGCTGGGGTCTGTACCTAATTTGATTCCAGAGCCCACATAACTAACCCACTATGATATATTGTCTTCTGGGGGGCGGCACACAGCAGAAACAAAATGTTCTAGACACTCGGGCAAAGTTGGGTGCTGATAGGAAATATTTTATATCCTTCTAGCCGAAGAAATTGACACCAGCCTCCTGCGCCCATGTCTGGCCTTAGGTTTAGAGGAAGGATTTAAAGACATTTACTGTATGCCAAATTTTCTCATATTTATTTTCTCGTTTGGTCACACCTATTCTGTAGGGTTCCTTCCTATTCATACACGAATAAACTGAGGTTTAGGGAAGCTAGGTGACTTGTCCAAGGTCATACAGCTAGTAAGCAGTAGGGTTTAGACTCGCGCCCAAGTTTGCTTCCCAAGTTCAAGCTCCTTCCCTCTAACACCATTTCTTCAAGTGGGGGCCGAGTAACCTCAGAATGGCACCCACAGCAAGTAACTCTGAGAAGGTGTCGCAGGTACATTTTTATGTATGAAAAGCTCTGAGAAGGCCTGCAATGCTGAAAGCTGTTTCACATTGTTTAACTTTGACTCGCTCACTCTGGAGCTCAGCACTCCCTTTCCCCTCCATGCAACACACTTTGAGAAATGTCACAGTATATTATCGGGGTTCCCCAGAGTGCCAAGAGGCAAATTTGACTTCAGAAAGAATTATTTTCTTCGCGGTCATGAGTTCTAGCGCTGGCCCAGGAAATAAGAACGGTCAACAGCCGCTAGAACAATTTTAACTGTGCATAACCTCGATAAAAACAATAACGGCTACACAAGGAAATGTGTCTAGAGTTCATTGCATTGTTGTTTGAATCGGAAGAAGACGGAGACCGGCAGGGACAGGAAAAGGAAACGCGGAATATCTATGCGGTGCAGCGCCATGCAGCAGCTAGAAAGAGCGAGCTGGCTGCATCTGCATTAACAGGGGTAAGTCCCAAAACACAGTGTTGAATAAAAGGGATGAGATGCAGAAAAATATATTTACTATGATACCATACATGCGGGATTAAGAGAAACTCTACATTTCTTTTATGTAGACCTATGTGTGTTAGTGCATAAAAAAGGGATGGGAAGAGACACACATTAACAATGGTTTTCAACTCTGACGTTTGCAGGAGGTCAGTTGGCACTGCGGGCACGTACCGGAACAGGACAGATCGGAGCCGTGGCTCCCCAAGTCTTGTCCAGTTGCGTGGCGCCACTTGACAACATGTTGGAAATGCAAATTCCTGGGTTCTCCCCTCCACCTGCGAACTGGAAACTCTGAGGATGGGGCCCGGCAATCTAGGTTTTATTTATTTATTTATTTATTTATTTATTTATTTATTTATTTATTTATTCATTTATTTTTTTGCATTTATTTATTTATTTATTTATTTATTTATTTATAGAGAGACAGAGCACTTGCGGGGGAGGGGCAGAGAGAGAGGGAGACACAGAATCCGAAGCAGGCTCTGAGCTGTCAGCAGAACTCGGAAATGGAGAGATCATGACCTGAGCCGAAGTCGGACGCTCAACCGACGGAGCCACCCAGGCGCCCCCAGCAATCTCTGATTTAACAAGCGCTTCCGGGGGTTCTGCTGCATATTCGAGTTTGAGAATCACTTGGGGAGACGACGCAGTGCCTGAGGTAATAAAAAGGAACGGACGGGGCGCCCTCGTCCAGCCTGTAGCTTTGTCGTGCAAAACGTGTGGTCTCCGGAGTTGCTGAGACGGAGGAGGAGAGCGTGGCTTACTTCTCTTCACGGTCCTTTGGCCAGAAACAGTCGCGTGACCCCAACCTAACCGTAAGGGTTGCTGGGAAATGTGGGAGGCCGTGTGGCTATTTGGTTAGCACCCTGTTCCATAGGATGGAGACCACAGTCTCATTTATTGAGCTTTTTTTTTTTTTTTTTTAAATAAGCACATATTCATGTATTACCTTTGTAATTAAAAAAAAAAAATCCAAGGTTGCCTGTGGTATATGTGTATTGGGGTTGTGTGCAGGTTTGGTAGGGAGGGAAGGTGTGTCTCAGAGCCAAGAAATGATAAGGATCTTGGATTCCTCTGCTTTCCATGTATTATCTCATTTAAACCCCCAACAATCCTCTCAGGTGGCTGCTGTCATAAGCCCCGTCTTATAAAGGCAGATTCTGAGTCCTAAAGAGGCTCTAGGACTTGTCGGGGTCACACAGATGTAAAGGAAGCTCTGACAATTGAACCTCAGGCTTTCTTCTTTAAAAAGAAAATGTTTATTTACTTATTTTGAGAGAGAAAGTGCATGGGCAAGAGTGGGGGAGGGGCAGAGAGAGAATCCCAACTCGGGGCTTGATCCCACGATCCCGGGATCATGAAATCACGAGTTGGAAGCTCAGCCGCCTGAACCACCCAGGCGCCCTGAACCCCCGGCTTTCTAACATGAAAGCCCTCCCTCTTTTCTCAATGACGTCCTGTTGCAATATCTTTCAAGGGCTTCAGATCGCGTGCGCGTCTCATATTGCAAATAGAAGAATGTTACTTGAGAATTAAATCACCGGCATGCAAATGTGAAGGGAAAAAGAGCGGGGCTGCCTTCAGCTTCTGCCCTCCTCCCTGCCCACTCTCCGATGGCTCCCAGCCCCCGAGCGTGGTCATATCCCCAACACAACGCATGTCCAGCTCCCAGACCGTTCACAGATGACACGGATTTCGCCGCAGGTTTGCAGAGGCGCGGCGAGCAGGGGCTAGTGCTCAGCAGGCAGGCGGCCAGTCTAAAATCCTCTGGGAAGTTCCGGGGGCTTCATTCACGCGAGCTTCTCTTTTTCCCTCCGCAAAGTCTTTAACTCCTCCAGGGACTTGGCTCCAGCCTCCAGCCTCGCCACCCTCTCTCACATAGTTCAGCGGACAAAACGAACGTCCAGCAAGGCCAGACCTCTCGCTGGGGGGTCCTGTGTACAATTCTTCCCACTACACCTACGAGACACCCAGTGGACTCCACAGCTGATCCCCGCCAAAGGCCGACTTAGCGCAGATAGCTAAGACCGCTACTGGCCGGTGCATCCTGAGAAAACAATAATACCTTAACGATGCTCTGCTCTTGGTTGACAGGTGGGGGTGGACGAGAGGGAGACATCTCCACGGAGGAAAATATGCATATTTCCAAAAGAGACCAAGTGAGTGACTAGAGCCGGCGTGGGGGAACCCAGTGAGCACGGTCAAGACATTCCGGAGTGTGTATTCGTAAAGACACCTCAAATCGTGAATGTTTGGGGGATAACAGGGGACAAATTCCAACCAGTCACCCCCTTACTGACCTAAGCTCTTTCCATTGACATGTGGCATCACAAATCCTTTCTTTCTTCTTTGGTGCAGAAATGGGGTGGGGAGCCTTTCTCTGGCCGTGTTACACCACGAGCGGGGAAACCAGGAGGGACCGGAGGGCGGTGGATGACAGCGTGGGCGCTTGCCACTATTTCCTGGAGGGGGCGTCTGTTTGGGGTCACTCTTGATGCCCGCAAAGCCTGCTGTTCCTGCCAATGACCTTGTAATGGTGGCGGAGAGCCGTGACACGGAGGCGGCCTTCTCTCCGGCTAGCGGGTGCCTCCCTCTCACCTTGAACTTCCACTGCAAGTGACTTCCAGCCTCTGACAGCAGCAGAGCAGAGCAGGAACCCTCGGATGTCAGTGCCCGTCATGGCACAGGGGACACAGTGTTGAAAATTGCTTCCTTTTCTTGCCTAGCCCCAGTCCGGGCCTGAAGTGGTCCTTTTTGATCTGAATTCACCCGCATAACGTCCCATCCACGGTTTACTGCACGGCGTATCCCAGCCTCTGCCACCTAGAAACCCTGACCTGACCTCCAGGCGGCAGCAGACGCCTGTGACAAGCGAAAAACGAGGCTCGCTGGTTGTCTTTAAAAATCGTAAAACTTTTGCTTTCTATCGGATGACGCATACGCGCGTTTGTTTTAATTTAAAATCTCTTTAAAACTGTTACAATTTTTCCTTCCAAGTCTTTGACAGGAATACATCCTTGGGAAAAATGTACCATGTTTCCCATGGGGTTTTGCATACCCCTAGCTCTCCACTGAGCGCACTCTGGGGTACATAGGCAGGCTGATGCCCCAAATTATTGGCCTGTCATTCAAGGCCCTGCCCAAGTGTGATCCTCATGTCCAACTTTTTCCCCAGGAGATGCCAGTCGGTATGTGCCCTGATATTCAAGACACCTGTAAGTCAGGGGCCTCGCCTTGTCCGCCATCCACCCCCAGAGTCCACACAGCACCTTGGAGGATGGGAAATCTCTTAAGCGTGTGTGCCTTCCAGCCACCTCCTCTCACGGTACCAAGCAACCTCCAGGATACCATACTCAGAATGGCCAGCAGATGGCGCCAAGGTCTCTATCAGAGTTGCCCAGCAGGCTTGTGGCTTGAGTCTGGTTTGATGAAGGGAGAACAGGATTCCTCTGGCCACGTTCTCCTATTCTCTGCCCTTCCAGGGTGCCATTCAGCCTCCAGGGAGAGGAGTGAGCAAAAATGAAGAAAGCCAGGAGGGGCTATCCTTCCATGACTTCTGCTTGTTCGGGGACAGGGCAAGATGCTGACTGATTTGAGTTTCCAGAAGAATCCCAGGATTCGGCTTGCATCTTGGAGAGGCTCCAGGAAACATAGAGAAGGAGGTTCAACACCAGGCAATGGAAGACATTTTTTTTTTTATTAAGCAATAGATACTTTATCAGAGGAATATGGAACTAAAATTAAGAAATGATAATATATTGGGATACTACCGTTGTGGCCACCATCACCACAGCCATCATCACCGGCACCACCAATACCGTCACCACCACCATCATCCCCCCGCTTCTACTACTAACGCCACCACCACCAGCATCATCAATACCTCCACCGTCATCGCCACCACCATCACTACCACGGCCAACGCCCGTATCCACTATGCGTTTAAAGCTTTGCAGACTGGAGAACACCTTACGTGTGTAACATAGTTTCTATCACTTGATCTTTACCAGAGACGTTTCATAGAGTTTGATAACACACGGGGAGCTGGAGGAGATAATCCGGTAGGGGATCTGAGTTTTCTGTCTAAACTGCATTCTTGTCCCTTTTCATGTTTTCTGGTTTCTTTGGGAGACGCCCAGTAGACTAGAAGAAGAGTGGCTATGGGTGCCCTTAACGTGAGAAGAAAAGGCCCATTGTGCTTTGGAAAGAGAGGGAGAGCAGCTAATAGGGGAGAAAGACCATGCCTGCCCTCCTCCCCCACATGGAGGCTTCATATGGATAGCAACAGGTGACTTGAACTTGAAGAACGGATGGCTTTGGCCCTCCCAGGCACTGCGTACATGACTGATCATTAGCAAGACCTTTGAAGTTTACTCCAAATTTCTTCCATTTGATATTTCTGGTAGGATAACAGGGCCGCACAAAGACTCCGCACCCAAAGCCACTCAGATGCTCACAGTGGTGGCAACGGATATGGAAAAGGGTCGCTGTAGCTTCTCTTAAGACAGCACAGAAGGCCTGCTGCAGCCAGGCTTCCAGAAAGATCCCACCCAAGGAGGGTTTTATCTGAACATTAGTTGAAGATAGACTCCAGGCCCCTTATTGCTGAAAGACCCATGACGTCCCTACAGGCCGTGCCCACCTTCGAGCCTGTGAAATTCCAAATGGGGAAATATCTCGGGCTCAGCAGGGGAGCTCTGCGCCCCTCGTGTGGAAGGCCGTCTTTCTCGGGGGGGAAACGCGTAGAAAGAAGATTTTTTTTCCCCGCACCATCTGCTGGTGTGGGTAGCTAGAGGCCTGTCTTTATTTAACGTCATGTATGTGTGTCGGTGTAAGCACAGCTGTGTATGAGCAGCATCGGCAGGGTTCTGCTGTGAACGTCCTCACGGGATAGGTACAGTTCAAGGCAGAAGAAAGATAATCTATGTCTCTCGCTCCAGTTTTATGCATGTAATACCACAGGCAAATATAGACACCTGGACATTATCAAACCAAAATTAAAAACTCATCGGAAAAAATGACAGTGTTTGCACAGATTGCCTATAAATCTTCAATAACGCACTCTCTGGGCATCACATCAAATGTTCACTTTCTTTTTAATGTCTCATTAGGAAGGAAATTTATTGTCCAACTATTGCACTAGGTCAATTTTTAAAAAAACATTGTGTGAATATTTTCAGGAACCACATGCTTGATTTTTTATTAGCGTTATGCCACCGTTCAGGAAGCGGCTTGGTCTTTCCCATGATGAAATGACACTAGTCATGAAATTAAAGGAGATAGGGTGTACTCAGTTGGAAGCGACAGCGGTTTCCCATAAACGTATCATAGCCCTGGCTCCCTTTGATAAGTTAGAATGATGTCACTCCAGCCTGGGCCAGGGCACAATCCACTTCCTCTGCTTCCCCACCCCCAGAGCCCTCATCCCCTATCTAAAAGTGGATCCAAAAAGAGTCTTCAGAGGAACCAGATTCGTATTACGGGGTGTGTTCCCCAGCTGTGCTGGTTTGCCTGCCATGGCGGGAACAGCTTGCGAAGGTCCAGGAAGGAAAAGAAAAATGTTACACAGAAATCAATGGCTTGCATATGGTGCCCGTTAAAATTAATAACTAGGCAGAAGGTGAAGAGCCAGGCTTACACATGTGAACCTGTCTCTGCAAGGGCGCTGCCATCCTGAGGGAGTGGGCGCTGTTGCTTCCGGTTCCTGTGGCCTTGGACCACACCCATGCGGCAAGAGCTTCACTGGGCAACTGGGAGAAAGCAGGGGTGGAGGTGCAGGGAGGAGGCGGAAGCCGGGAAAGTTGAAGGTTCGCCTGGCCCTAGTCCTCATCTTTCCTGCAGGCTCTTTGGACAGGAGAATGCCTCAGCCACGGGACCTCCAACCAAACAAGAGGGAAATATTTGAGCGGCTGCAAACACTTTAGAAATCCAGGGGAACATGGAAGGTGAGATTCGGTGACACTGAAATCCAAGCCTCTACTCGGCTGGAAATGAGATCGGCCATGTTTATTTCATGGCCCAATGTATGGCTTTTTCCCCCAGTTCTACCATGTTGAAGATATATATATATATATGTGTGTGTATATATATATATGTGTGTGTGTGTATATATTTTTTATATACATAGGTATGTATCTGCAAGATATCTATCATCTATCTATCTATCTATCTATCTATCTATCTATCTATCTAAGACCCAAATACTCACATGGAACCAGAATGGGGAAGAATTGCTGCTTTACAATGGTAGGACTTGAAACAACTGGATATGAACCTTATTTCCCCCCCCAGATCTGGTTTATGATTTGGTCTTTAATTAAGGATTCCTTGGAAAAATGCTTTTTCCCTAAAAAAAAAAATCATTTTCCTGTATCAATATGCTGCTAGGAGTGATTTTCATTGGTTCAATAAATATTCCAGTATTGCTTGGAGAAGAGCAAGGAAAGGATTCACACACAAGTAACTCATATTCAAATGAACAGATGTAGGATGCTATTTTGAAAGTATAATTGGAAACTGTATCTGTGTTTTCATGTGTGTGTATGGATGCGTTCATCCATGTGGTTATAAATGTGCCTTTTAATTTTTAAAATTTAATTTTAATTTTTTTAATGTAGCAAAGACTAAAAAGGCTCAAGATATGACTGCCCAGATAATCCCAAAGATCTTTCTAAGACATAAAGGTTACATATACACGTGAAAATACTGAAAGTTGTGCTTTTAAAAAAATTATTTTTATGTCTATTTATTTTTGAGAGACAGAGTGCAAGTGGGGGAGGGGCAGAGAGAGGGAGACACAGAATCCAAAGCAGGCTCCAGGCTCTGAGCTGTCAGCACAGAGCCTGACGTGGGGCTCGAACTCATGAACCGTGAGATCATGACCTGAGCCGAAGTTGGATGCTTAACCGATTGAGCCACACAGGTGCCCTGAAAGGTGTGCTTTTTAATCCCAAACCCAAATTTGAAGTTCTGGCAAAAACTCAACAATTTGCTTCAATTAGAAAACCCCGGTACACCCGTTTGCTAGGGCTAGGTGACGAAGCACCACAAGCTGGGAAGCCTAAGACAACAGTTATTCTCTTACAATTCTGGAGGCCCAAATCCAGAAGCAGGGTGCCGGCAGGGCTGTGCCTATGTTCTGGGGTTCTTCTGGTGGTTGCTGGAAATCCTTGAAC
The DNA here is from genome assembly GCA_004024585.1 of Paradoxurus hermaphroditus. Taxonomy (NCBI): domain Eukaryota; kingdom Metazoa; phylum Chordata; class Mammalia; order Carnivora; family Viverridae; genus Paradoxurus; species Paradoxurus hermaphroditus. The sequence continues at coordinate 5,219 of PITB01033221.1, read as the reverse complement.
TCACTCCTGCCCACGTGCCCATTGTCACAGGTGTCTCCCTCTGTGTCTCTCCCTGTGTCTCCTCCTTGCAAGGACACTAGTTATATCAGATTAAAATCCACCCTACTCCAGTATAACCTCATCTTAACTGATTAACTACAGCTACAGGTACCTAGTTCCAAATAAGGACACATTCCCAGGTATCAAGGGTGAGGACACAGACATATCTTTTGGGGGGACACAATTCAACCCATAATGGTTAAGAACGCTCATTTCCTGGGGCGCCTGGGTGGCTCAGTCGGTTAAGTGGCTGACTTCAGCTCAGGTCATGACCTCGTGGTTCATGAGTCTGAGTCCCATGTTGGGCCCTGTGCTGACAGCTCAGAGCCTGGAGCCTGCTTCAGATTCTGTGTCTCCCTCTCTTTGCCCCTCTCCAGCTGGCACTCTGTCTCTCTCTCAAAAATAAATAAACGTTAAAAAAAAAAAAAAGAATGTTCATTTTCCTTGTAAGGTTCATGTTATACTGTATGAACAAAATTCCTTTATTTGTTTATTTTTTTGTTTATTTATTTATTTATTGTTTCAGAGTCATCGGCTGAAAAAAGGTGGCCCAACAATGCATTCCTGAGTGTTTTTTGCCTACGTGTTCAGGTAAGTGTAATAATAAATAATTTCCCTACGTGTTCAGATAAGGGTAATAATAAAAACCATTCTCTCCAGTATTGTCCCTCTTACCATCCGAATGAGCCTTAAGAAAGATCTCGGGCCCCAGGACTGCAAACAGTATTTTTCAACACATGAAGACAGATGCCACAAATGAGATCATTTTTTCAAAATCTTGTTTGGCTCACCACACTTGCAGCTACTTTCTGGACGAGGTCAAGGTAACTCCTGCTGCTGTGTACATTGGGGGGAAAGTGTGCAGGGGGCATTTGAGGGCCCTGTCCCCCTGCATGAATCTGTCTTGGAGAGAGCAGGAGGGCTATTGAACCACAACACACACCCCGAAACTGTTCACTTCTCTTTATTCCACCAGCTCCACCTGCCATTCCTCAACTTTGTCCATTCTTCATATTCACTCTGGTCCCTTAAGAGCCTCAATCAAATCGTGTCATTTTCTCGTCTAAATTTTCCATGATTTTTTTCCCTCCTTCCTTTGCATTTTAGAATGAAATTCTTACGGTGTGGTCTACATGCCTCTTTCCAACATTCGAAAGGACATCTTAGCATTGAGTCAATTCTTTTGCCCTGACCAAGGTTGTGCACCTATCCCTATGGCCAAGGCAGATATGACCCTCTGATAGCCGGATTCCTAGAATAGGAAATGGGGTCAGCTCCATCCAGATCACACACATTCACATGGAGGGGCACTGGAGCCCTCAGGAAAACCGGTGAGCCATTACTAGAAGACAGGATGCCAGGTGGGCTGTAAAGACAATGTCCACCCTGTGACAAGGGACCACCATGTATCCTCCTACTGTAAAGTTCTCTGGCACCAATCTGGCAGAACGGGCACAAAAGTAGTAGTCACAGGTCTAGGCGGGAGATGGCTGGGCATAAAAGAAATTAGAGGAAAATGTTTACTTCAGAGCAAACCACAAGAGAGATATGAGGATAAGGAAGAGAAGATAATGAAGAGGAAAAAAAAAAAAAAGAGAAGAAAATGAGCACTTCCAACCCAGGGAAGTGGGTGCTATTCCAATTTTCTGGAGCTTGTGCAGTCAGCGTTCTAGAAAGGCCGGACGCTTCTTGCTCGAGATCACTTCCAGAGTCACCCAGATGGGATGCCAAGGCTGCAGTCCAGTGAACCAGGTAGGTAGAGACTGCCTGCCTTTCTTTCTGCTTGGCTCTTTGTATTCACTTTTTTGGGGGTTGGAGAGGATCAGCCTATTCTTTGGGTGGCCCTAGGCAAAAGGCAGACTTGAACCCCAGGAGAGACAATCACCAGTCTGACTGGAGCCAGCAAGCGTTGCTCTGACGGGCGCCAGGCAGGGCAGTGCAGGTGGCCGGGGGCTAATCTGAGCTGAGGATGGAGAAACCCCACCATTCTTAGTGGAAGGTGCTTCAGTGGGTGCTGCAGCTTGCTCAAACTAGGGTGTTTTACTTCTTTGGCTCTGGTTTTCAGTTCTCAAGTTCTTTGTCATGAGTTTATACTCACAGGGTCAAAGGATGAGTAAATATTTTGTTAGGCAGATTTGTATCTTAGTGAAACCAAACATGCATGTGATAATGCTTTTGCATTGGCAGTGGGGCCTTTGGTGAAGAAATCAGTAAGAGGGTGGACACAGAACAGCTCGTGAGGACTTACGTGGGAAAGGGTTCCCTGCTCCGCTCCAAAGGTGGCGTGAACTGGAGGCGGCCCCAGCACGAACCTCGTGTGTCTGTCTCCTGCGTCTCCATTGCCATATCTCGACTCCTGAAATGAGATGGCAAACATGACTTCTGTAAAGAACTGCCAGGTTGCCATGCTTAGCACAGGGTCATGTCCGGAAGGCATGGAAAACTCCTCTAAATTGTTACCAAAGTCCTTCCGAGAGAAACAGAGACATGTTGCACAATTAATAGCAAAATGTCCCCAAATATCTCTCTGTTCTTCCAAACTGCCCTGAGTCTCAGTTTTCTCATCTGAAAAATCTGGAAAATAATTTCATCCACTTTGTAGGGTTTTGGAGGGAACCAACTGTGACAGTACCTGGTAAGTGCTGAGCATGGTGTCTGGCTCATAACGAGCTTCCGTAGTGCCCAGTGTGAGTCCCTCAGCACCTCATAAAGCTCCCTTGTGCTTAAGAATGAACCTTGCAGATGTGGCCCAACATCTATACACTTGTGGACTCCGAACACCAGCCATTTCCCAGTTAGCTTCCTTAGATGATGCAGCCTCCTTCGTCGACAAGTCTGAGCGCAGTCAGAGCCCCAAAGAGAAGTTATTTGCAGAGGGTAAGCTGTGGAGGGGCAGACTCAGAGGTACCCTCTGCTTATCGCTTTCTATTTGGGTTATGCTTTCTGTTGGCTTAGGGCAAAGGCCATCTCCAGCTAGATCCGAAGCTTTTGATGGCAGGTGCAGCAGAGTTGGGAGAAGTCAGGGATTTCCATGAGACAATCCAGAAAGTTCTGAGAAATTCTATATAATAATTATATGATTAATAACGGCTCTCAACACCAATCCCAGCCTCCTTCCCCTTGCCTTCCTCTACTAGAAAGGCAGGAAAATGAAAAACTCCCCTTCCTGGTTCTGAGCTGGGAATGGCCATGTGACATTTTATGGCTGATCAAATGGAAGTGGTTGAGCACTGGGGATTTCAAAGAAGATTTTCACTTTCACCTGCTTTTCCCTTCTTCCTCATCTCCCTCAGAAATGCAGATGTGATAACTCAAGTTTCAGTGGCCGCTTTGACTTTATCGAGGAAAGTTCAAGAGAGTCACAGAGACTTCAAGCCTGACATCCTAGAACATGTCAAACCAATACCAGGAGAAGTCTACTGTACTTTTTGTATGAGAAGAAGAAGAAACCTCTTAAGTGCTTAAGCCATGTATCAGTTAGGGCATCAGCTAGTGTATGCTCTTGTAAAAAAGAAATGCTAAAAGTTAGTAGCTCAAACCAGATACTTCATTTTCTTTCCCATGTAACAGTTCAGAAGTGGTAAGTACAGGGCAGGCAGGCTTCTCTGCTCCATGAATTCATCCAAGGTTCTGGCATTCTTTTGGTTGTGGCTTTACCGTTTCCTGGAGTGTTGCTGTCCATGACATAGTCATGGTCGACTCACAGAACAATGCTTGCCTTTCAACTCCTAGAAGGGGCTGGAAGCCAAGTAGTGACCTTCGAAAGGTTATGACTCAGGAGTGTGTAGGTCCCTACTGCTCACATTCCATTGGTTAGACCTTGGTCACATGGCCTTGCCTAGCTGCAAGGGAAGCTGGTAAGTATTGTCCCTAGTTGGGCAAATATGTGACAGGATAGTGAGTGATTTTATCATTAAAAGGAAGAAGGGAGAATGGATATTTGGTGGCTATTAGTTGTATTGATTGCATTTTTTTGTTTCAGCTAAAATGTATTCTCTAATAAAAACATTAATAATAATAAAATCATTAAATATATTAAGCTCTTATTATACAGTAGGTCCTAATCTAAGTGCTTAACACTTAATGTTCCATTTATTCTTAATTTCAAATGGAAGAGAGTTTTAGAGGATTATCATTCCAGAATCTCTCTTTATAGCTAGGTTCTTTCTGGAACCTTGTGAGATTACGACCTAGTCTCACTAGAAATTACCTTGTTGTTATGAACCTGGAAACCGAGGGTCAAGTTATTTCAGAATTGGTTTAATTATAAGGCATATGAATCACAAGAGTCCTGCTCTCGGTGATTCTTGAAGAAGCCTTCTGTCAGGGATCTAGCAGAATTCGCACCAGGATAGCAAGTTTAGGCTTTCTGAAGGGACTCACATTAAACGAAACGAATCTGAAGAGAGGGCGCTGACCCAATGGTTATGCGAAGCAGGGTTCTAGGAGTTCCTGTGCCTCGGGGAGGCTACTACTGTGCACCCAGCACTCTGCTAACCCCCGTGCCAGGTCTTATAGCTCAACTGGAGAGTCAAGAGCGACACATGAAAACTATGTGTGGAATCCAGTGCAGTGTTCAGCCGAGCCCAGGATTGTAAGGAATAAGAGTGTCGGTTGTTCTTTTTGACCACACCCAGATTTTTTCTCCACCCCTCACTGCTTGCTCTGTGCCTCAGAGGCTGACCTTTCCAGCTGGCATCACCAGGGCACCCTCCTTGGCTGGCTTCATTAGGGTTTGGTCAATGGGCCATTCTAGCAGGAAATCAGGAGGGAAGAGAGAGGGGTGGGAGTACTTTCCCCCACCTCCTTTGCTGTGGTACCATATCTCTAGAAATGGCAGCGGTATGCCATGACAGCAGCTCCTCCTAGGGAGCCCCTTCTCTGCAGCATCGGCTCTCATTGGGCTTCACCAACACCACTTCCTGTCCTTGCCATGGCTTACAGGTGGTCATGACACCTCACTTCTGCTAGTCTCCGGGCACCTCAGCTCCTTGTGGTGCCTTTCACCTGTCTACACCTCTGTATAATAATTTCTTCATTAACATCTCTTCAGTTCATTCAAACCATCTGAGTGGAATTCTATTTCCTGCCTGATTTTAGACTTATAAAGTGTGGCGTGCAGATAAAGGAAAGACCATGTGGAGCTAGAATGGTTATGAGGGGCTGTCAAATAGCAGCTG
>PITB01033220.1:0-14210 GCA_004024585.1 Paradoxurus hermaphroditus | reverse complement strand
CTTGAAAGGTTTATGAGGCAACAGAGTGGGTATGGTGTGATCTCTAGAATACGTGAGATTAAAAAAAAAATCAGAACAAAGACTGTTCTGTGCTTTTAACATTTGGAGAGTTTCCAGGAACACCAAGTAGAATGAAAAATGACTTGCGGGGGGAGGGGCGGCGATCTTAAATAAAAATTGTAGCTCAGTTCCTGATTCCCCACAAAGGAAACAACATTCTTTACGTCAGAAATGAACGCATGAGGAAACATCACCCCAAACCCAAATTAACCAACGGTCCACAAACTAACGGCCGGTATCTCCGAAAATGTCAATGTCAAAACAATGTCGGTGTCGCGAAACACAAACCGAGGCTGGGGAGACTGTTCCGCATTAAAGGAGGCTACACGGTCCTGGAAACGAGCTGCAGTGTTGTATCCGGACCCGGCCCTGGGCTGGGGACAGTTCTAGAAAGGACTTGCTGAGGAAGGTCTGTAGATTAGACGGCGGCATTATAACTGTTAAACCTCTTGGCTTGAAAAATTGAAGTCTTTTCTGAGTGAATGTCCGTGCTCTTAGAAAATACACACTGAACTATTTAAGGATAGTAAATGGAACACCGGGTCTGAAATGGTTGTATCTGTCTGTCCATCCATCCACCATCTATCTTTCTTTCTTTCTCTTTCTTTCTTTCTTTTTCTTTCTTTCTTTTCTTCCTTTCTCTTTCTTTTTTCTTCTTTCTTCTTTTTTTCCTTCCTTTCTTCTTTCTTTCTTTCTTTTCTTTCTTTCTCTTTCTCTTTCTTTTTCTTTCTTCTTTCCTTCTTTCTTTCCTTCTTTCTTTTTTCTTTCTTTCTTCCTTTCTTTTTCTTTCTTTTTTCTTTCCCTCTTTCTCTCTCTTTCTTTCTTTCTATCCATCCATCCATCCATCCATCCACCCACCCATTTATCTATCCATCTGTCCATTTCCATCTCTCTCTATCCATCCATCCATCCATCTATCCATCCATCCACCCACCCATCCATCTATCCATCTGTCCACCATTTCCATCTCTCTCTCTCTCTCTCTATCCATCCACCCACCCATCCATCTATCCATCTGTCCACCATTTCCTTCTCTCTCTCTCTCTCTATCCATCCATCCACCCATCCATCTATCCATCTGTCCATTTCCATCTATCTCTCTATCTATCGATCGGTCGAAGGAGGGAGGGAACATTATAAGGGAACGCTGTAAGGAATTAACCCTTAGTAACTGTGCGTAAAGAGTATGTGGAAGCTCTTTGTACTATTCTTGCAACAATTTTTAAGTTTGGAATTATTTTGAAATAAAAAGCTTAAAAAATTGTGGACCTAACAAACATGCACTTATCGAGCTCCCGGAAACAACGTGAAAATAACGACAGAGGGGGGGAAATAGGTATAAATTCCACAGGGATAAAGTGAGTGGGAGAAAAGGTAACAGCAGAGGAGAAACGTCGACAAGTTTTTGTGAGGTGGAAAGCAGGGCGACTGATTTAGCGAAGCGAACAAAGCTGAAACCCGTTCTACAACCGGAAGCAAGTGGATTCTTGCTCTAGACCTGCGGGGCCCGCACACTACAGCCCACAGGCCAAATCTGACCCGCGAGTTTTTCTTTCAACAGGAACCCTGCTTTGCGGTAGGGCCCCCTCCCTAAGGAAAGAAGAGCGAAAACAAAACCAAAAACAAACCCCTCGAGGCAACCTGGCTATGTGCCCACGTGACGACGTCCCTCACGACCTCGCGAACCGAGCCCGCGTGATCAGACTGCACGTTTGTGTGTGACCATACATGGGAGACAAAGAAGTAGAAAAGAATATAAAAAATTACGCCACGTGGTGTTCGGGGCTCAGTTCTCCGGAACCCAACTGAGCGGGGCCGGCGCGAGTAAAGTCGCTTCCTGGAAAGAAAAGTCTCAGTGTCACAACACCGTGCGCGAATCCCGCTACATTACTCGGCGGCTCGTCTGGGATTCGGAGACGGCCTGTTTCCACCTCCTTTGCCACCGGGGATACAAATGCCGGGGCGAAGGGAAAGGCGGCCTTCCTTGCCTGGTGCCGGCGGGCCCCTCGATCCGCAGGAGACTAGCCCTCCCTGCGCGCCGGGGCGAGGACCCGTGTGCGCTAACGGCACCAGTGAGGCCCAGGGACAGGCCAGGGAGCGCCCGCCAGACCGGTAAGAACCGGGCTTCGTTCTGGCAGACCTGCCCCTAGGAGGCGGAAGGGGAGCCCGGTCACCCCCCACAGTTGCCCTAGCACCTCCACGAGCGACGAGGAACGAAGCTGCAACTCTAAGGAAGGCGCTGGGCGGCAGGTTGGAGTCGCCGTGTGACCGTGTGTGGGGACGTGTCTCTCATTCATTTCCTGCGTCAATGGCTATGATAATTAGAGCCAACTGTCTCTGGTTAGTCTCCCTCAGAACGGGGGACTTGAAGGAATATTCCCAAGCAGCTGCAGAAACTCTCTCTGTTTCCGGGAAATTCCCTGCCTTCTCGGGACTGACTCGGACTGCCTAATTCCACCGGAGGAAAACAAAACAGAACAAAAGTCACCTGGAGTCCGCTCCTCTGTCTGGGCTGACAAGATCTAAACCTGGGAATTCTCTTTCTCTGCCTTCTGCGGGCACCTGTCTCTTCTGCCTCCCCTTCCCCCCTCCTCCTGTTTCTGCACCGCCTGCAGGGGGCGCCCGCCTAACTGGCTCCTCCTCCCACCCTGGAGGTCAAGGAACCAAGACCACTCGCTTCAGATTTTCCCACCGATGTTCCAGGTAAAAATGAACCATGGGGGGAACAGATGGTCTTACGCGGACCCAAGTAAAACATATTCAGTGTTTAAGCTGATTTAAGTTTGTCGGTTTGAGAAACGCAATGTTCATCGACATTAAATTAAAAAACCCTTTTATTCCACCTAGATTTGCTGAAGGTCAAATAAGCTGGTGTCTTCTTTGTTGCAATTTGTTGGCAAAAGGACGGCTTGAAGTGATCGTTGACTTTGGCTGTCTTGTAGTTTCCCTGGATAATTGTTAGGACAGCTTTCAGAGTCTTTGGTAACCTGAAACATTACAGTTTTTGCTTGCATGACAAATTCGGATTCGATTCATTGGCCATCTAAAGAGAGAAGAGGCTAAAGCACTAATTACTAGATGTAGGTGTGTGGGTTTTGACTTGCTGCAGAAAAACTCAGGCTATTTGGATCTGTTGGAAAACAGGCTTTGTGCCTAAGTGATTCACAAATTTGCCATCTGAGAAATTCTGACGTCACGGGTCACGATTGGTTACTACTTAGCTTTCACTGGAGGCTAAGGTTTCTAAGAGTTAAAATTCTGCTAAATGTAGTTAAGACTGATGGAAATAAGGAAAACAATTCTGCATGTAGGAAAGCAGATATACAAAGCATATATAGGGAATGAAAATACATTTTTTGTTAAAGGTAAAAAAACAAAAAACTTTGTCTTAAATGAGACTGGTTGTTTAGGGGGGAAAAAAAAGGCTTAGGTCAAAATCTAAAAGCAAAGGAAAGTTGTAAAAGGTTTATGAGGGAAAATCTGGAAAAAGAAATTGTATTCGTGGTCGGGAGAAGCTATAGATACCAGGGTTCAAATAAAAAAAAAGTTTGCTGCTGTATCAATTATTAAAGGAGACTCAACCCCACCTACTCCCCCAAGAAAATAAACTGGGGTCTGTCTCCAGCCCTCGGAACGCTTACAAACAGAGCAGGGCACTCACTATCACCGAGTCACGGAGCTAAAAGATGATGAAAACACAGCCTCGGGCCTTTCATCCAGGGAGGGGCAAAACTTTTCAAACGGCAAGGACAGTTCTGCAAGTAGCCTCGGCCTGAAGAGTAGGAAACAATGCTTCCGACCCCCAGCTTGCTCTCCCGGACAATCAGGGAACTGGCGGCGGTCCAGGGAAGACGACAGACGTAGGTCTCACTCAGATGCCAAGGTCAAAGGCATTCCGACATCTGCTGGTGTGGACTGATGCTTTCACGAATCGAGTCAAGACCTTCTTCCTACAAGACAGAAGAGGCACCAAAAGGAATAAAAACTCTGCTTTAGAAAATGATACCCAGGTTTGGCTTACCTAAAAGTTTTCAAATTAATAATGGTAAATGGCTGCCCGGACTCTCTCTGGTAGAACTCCTGGCTCCGGAAAAAGGTTCACACCTCCAAATAAAGCAGACTGTTTCTACTCAGCAAAACTCTCCATAACACCTCACAAGCATTAGATGCTTTAAAACAATTTTCTAAAATTCAGTCAGGGTCTCTCCTAGATTATGTGACAGGTTTGGAAACCATAGATATTATCTTAAGGTGCCACCTTGTCGGTGAGTAGAATCTGTACTTTGTGGTTTTCTCTCTGTGTCTGCTCATATTTATGCCGCCTCCTGCCCGCCAGCCTTCCTGTCAAACCGTCCTGTGGGCCACTCGACTAACCCTTGGGAGACTCTAACTGCTGGACGCCTACACCGTCCCTCATCAGCTCGAAGAAGCCAGGACGGTCATCGTCCCTGCTCCCCAACAGCAGTGACGGGCCCTGTTCCGGGGGAGATATCAGTAGGGCAGGGTTCACATTACAGGGAGAGATAAGAGACCTTTAGGGAGGCAGACCGCAGCTGCGAGTGGGAGGCTCAAAAAGCAGACGGGGTTCTCCCTTTCTCAAATCCTTTATGGGTGCCCTCCATCGGATTCTCCAGGGCACAAAGGGGGGATTGAAATGAGATAGACGATCGAACCCTAAAACAACAGAGGGCAGACCCTTGGCTTTACCCTAACCACCTGTCACCACTGGGTCAGAGAACGACTACCTGTACATCTGACCGGACGCTCACCCCTCTAAACCAGAAGATGCAACATGGAGAAAGGAGTCAACTGTCCAACCCCTAATACCCCTCCGCAGGGGCTGGTTCGCTGTCATGTTGTCCACCCCTACTGCAGTAAAGGTAGCCGAGGTGGGTCCTGGATTCACCACCGCAGAGGGCAGCCGGCATCCCGGGCCTGGGAGAGCATTCCAGATCCGTCCACGCCGTGCGAGCCGCCCACACGGAAGCAGCCATCTGCAGCTCGGAGGCTCCGGGAGCCCGCGGCCCTGCTCTAGTCACCCCGGAAGCTGAGTGAGCCTCGCGCGGCAGAGGCTCGAGGAGCCGGCGGTCCGGTGACTTCCTGCACGTTCCCTTGCCGCGATGCTCGGTCTCGCCTTGTTTCGCACGGTCACTGCGACTCTTCCTCCGCTCTCTGCCGCGGGACTGGCCGGCGGGAAACGCGGCGCGAGGGTTCCGCGAACGCTCCCCTTCCCTTTGTGGAGCGGCTCCTTCGTTGGTACCAACATGGGGAAACACCGGCCAGAGGAGACTAGGAAATCAGATCCCCCACAAACCTTAGCGTCAAACAAAATACCCCCGTCCTACCACCGCTCAATTATCGGGACAACCTGTCTGGCCTGGTGGGAAAAAGTTCATTGCTGTCCCTGTCAAAAACTTAACCTGCCCCGGCCAAAGATTTTATGACTCAAATGCCCGAAATACCCAGTGGTGGGGGACCCCACATCGCCTGGAGCCGGATCCCCACCCCTTGTCTGACTTGCCTCATCTCTGAGAGGCCGGGGACACTGTCAACACAGCCACCCATGGCGGGTCCCAGGTGGACTGTACTAGGCATGCGGAAGGACAGCCTCTAAAGTACCTCCCTCAGGCTGGTCAGGGTCACGTGCGCTGGAAACTCTTCGTCCATCTCTCCTCCCGCGCCCACTTGCCGGAGGGAAACGTTTGGGAGCCCGAGTGTATGGGGACAGGGAGCCTCAGAGGAAGCAGCGTGACTTACAAATGGGCAACTAAAAAGATGACCAATGGCCTCCCAAGCGTATAATCCAGTATCGTGGCCCTTCCGCCCGGCCAGAGGACGGGTCCCGGGGCTACCGCACCCCCATTTACATGCTAAACTGCACAATCAGACTACAAGCGGTTGTAAAAACTATAACCAATAAACGTGCCAGAGCTCTGGACTTACTGGCCAAACGGCAAACCAAAATGCGTAACGCCATCGATCCAAATCGCGTGGCTTTAGATTCCCTGCTTGCCTCCGAGGGAGAAGTTTACAAAAAGTTTAGCCCGAGCGACTGCCGCCTACAGATAGATTTAAAAAAGAAAAAAAGAAAAAATCATAGAAGAGATCACAAAGAAGAGAGAAAGGACTGCTCACGTCCCCGTCCAGACCTGGAAGGGTTAAAACCCAGGGCGTTGTTTAGAAGATGGCTTTCAACTTTCTGGGGATTCGAAACTCTCATACGAATTCTCCTCCGAACTCTGGGGGTGCTTCATCCTACCCGGCTTAGCCCCCCTGCTGGGGCGGTCGGCCTGCGGTCCCACCGAGGCCGTGGTTTAAAAAAAGACGGCCACTCACGTAGTGATGTTATAAAAATGCAAACCTCTAAACCAAGATGATGCTCTTTGACCCTAAAGAGGGGATCTGAGCACCCAAGGGGGGAATGGGGTCGGGTCCCCTCCCTAAGGAAAGAAGAAAAAACCCCTCAAGGCCACCTGGCCAAACGCCTGTGCGACAACATCCCTCATGACCTGGAGCCCGAGCCCACGTAATCAGACTGCATGTTTGCGTGTTCCCGTATATGAGAGACGAAGAAGTAGAAAATGTATAAAAAACTATGCCCTGTGGCGTTCGGGGCTCAGTTCTCCGGGCCCGAACCCAACCGAGCGGGGCCGGCACGAACGAAGTGGCTTCCTGGAAAGAAAAGCCTCGGTGTCACGACTCTCTGGGCGGGAATCCTGCTATAGCTTCACACCCTGAACTTTTTTTTTTTAAGTTTATTTATTTATTTAGACAGTGGCAGAGAGAGAGAGCGGCAAAGAAAGAGGGAGAGAAGCAGGTTCCGGACCATCAGAATGGAGCCTGATGTGGGGCTCGAACTCACGGACCGAGAGATCGTGACTTGAGCCGGAATCGAGAGTCACGCGGGCGCCACCCCCCCACCAGCTTACTTTTGTAAATAAAGTTTTCCCGAAGCAAAGTTGCGCTTGCTCGCTGGCGTATTTTCTGTGGCCGCCTCCCCACTACGATCGCGGAGAGGAGCAGTCACCTACAACCCAAAACACTTACGGTCTGGCCCTTCCGGGAAAAGTCTGCCAGGCCCGACCTTACGGCCCTGCAGAGGCTCGGGAGCTCAAGGCATCAGGAGCCTCCGAAGGCGGGGAGGCGAGTGGGCGCGGGGAGGAGCGATCCGTCAACCGCCCCGGCTCCCTGCGCGGCAGGCATGCAGGGCCGAGACTCAGTAACGGGGCGTTATTTCTTAACGGGTAGAGAGTTCCAGTTCTGCAACACGCAAAGCAGAGGGACGTTGGCGACGGTTATACAGCAGCGGCAACGGGCCGGATGTCACCTGACTGCGCGCTTAGACACGGCCTAGACGGTGAATTGTACGGTCCGTGTCTTTTACTGCAATGCACGAAACTGGGGGGAGAGCCCCAGGAAGGATTAACGTTTGCGTAAGAAGTTATCTCCTGTGTCACTTGTTCTCACTCTGGTCTGCCTGCCTTGGCAGAGCAGCGGTTTATTTTCTGGAAACGGAACGGGGGCATTCGGCACAAGCAGGGCAGGGAGGAGGCACCTGACAGGAAGGCAGGAGAACCGGGTGGAAGTCTTCACAATGAAATGGGGGTCCGGCCTCAGCCCCCTCCTGCCGCGGGCCCGCAGAACGCCGCCTCCAGGCAGTAACCCCCAAGCAGGAGGATCTGTCTCTGAAATAAATGAGCAGTGCCCGGGAAAAGAGCCACGGGTAATGACACTTGTGGGGCCTCGTAACAAAACGCTGGCTCCTCCACCGAGGCCAGTCTGGGGTTACTGCCTGCCACGCACACAGAAACTGGTCCTCACTCCTAAATATTAAAAGATCAGATGCTGGGGGAAAGCCTCTGACGTAAAAGGCAAAGCACGGAAGGAAAGTGTTCACAGGCAAAAGAAGCAGCTCTAATGTCCACAGAGGTAAGAAATGAATTGTATCTGTGACGCAGGAAGGGGAGGCGATAAACGAAAGAATCATTCACACAATTAGAGAAGACTTTCTGAAATAAAATTTTTAACGGAGAAGTCAGAACATGGAGTTCAGGAATTCTCCCAGAAGAACAGAACACAAACCAAAGACACAGACAGTGGGAGAAGGAAAGAAGGAAGGATGGAAGAAGGAAGGAATGGAGGGAGGGAGGGAGAGAGGAAGGGGGGAGGGAGGAAGGAGGGAGGAAGGAAGGAATGGAGAGAGGGAGGAAGGGAAGGAGAGAGGAAGGGGGGAGGGAGGAAGGAGGGAGGAAGGAGGGAGGAAGGAAGGAAGGAAGGATGGATGGAAGGAATGGAGGGAAGGAGGAAGGGAGAGAGGAAGGGGGGAGGGAAGGAGGGAGGGAGGAAGGGAGAGAGGAAGGGGGGAGGGAGGGAGGGAAGGAAGGAAGGAAGGAAGGAAGGAAGGAAGGAAGGAAGGAAGGAAGGAAAGAGAGAAAGAAAATCAGAGGATCAATCCTGAAATCACCAGACGAATAAGAGTTCCATAAGAGAGAAAAGATAATATAGACAGAAGGAAATTACTAAAGAAATAATCCAAGAATATTTCCCGAACCAAAGGACAGGAGTCTCCAGATTGAAAAGACACAATGCACCACATTGTGGTGTGGATTGAAACCATACCAATGCAAGTGGCTGTGAACTTTCAAAATACTAAAGAAAAGATAAGCTCCTAAAAACTCCTAGAGAGAAAAACAAAAACATAAAGAGGTCAACACAAACACTCATTGGTCAGAATGTCATTTGTCTTCTTTTCTAAAATTTTTTTTTTTTTTTGAGAGAGAAGAGAGCACAAGCAGGGTAGGAGCAGAAGGAGAGAGGGAGAGAAAGAGAGAGAGAGAGAGAGAGAGAGAGAGAGAGAGAATCTTAATCAGGCTCTGGGCTGTCAGTGCAGAGCCTGAAGCGGGGCTTGATTCCACAACCCTGGGATCATGAACTGAACCGAAATCAAGAGGCGCATGTTCAACCAACTGAGCCACCCAGATGCTCCCCCTTTTTTAAGTAGGCTCCATGTCCAGTGTGGAGCCCAACTTACAACCCTGAGATGAAGATCTGAGCTGAGATCAAGAGTCAGATCCTTAAGTGACTGAGCCACCCAGGCACCCCAGAATGTCATCAGTTTTCTTAGTAGTAATACTGATGCCATAAGATGGAGAAGCAAGGCCTTCAAAAGTTGGTGGAAAATTATCTTCAACAAAGAATCCTATAATGAAACATGAGGACAAATTAGAGGCAGGTTACACATGCAAGGACTAAGAACGTTTTCACTTCTTGGGTACCCTTTCTTAAGATGTAATCAGTGGATGTGCTCCAGAAAACAAGAGAGTAAGTTACGAAAGGGGACATGGTCACCGGGAACAGGGGATCTAATACAGAGGAGGACAGCAGGCTGATAACCGTGTAGCAGGCTAGGAGATCACTCATCTGCACAGGGCACCAGGAGGCAGGTCTCCAGGGAAGACATGGAAGTAATACATTAACTGATAAAAAGAAGCCTTTGGAAAATAATATGAATAGACATTTGTCAGATTTGACAGCATATTTGGGGACAAAAAGAAACTAAGGAAAGGAACATAGAAAAATAAGCAAAGGGAAAGAATTGAAGAACTACAGGAAAAACAAAGAAAATGGAATCACCGTGCACCGCTTGGCTCTGCAGTGAGTAGTATTTGCGCGGTCATGATTGTGGAAACTGCTCATCTAACAAAACGCCACTGTGACTATATTGGGGAGGATGCATTCGGAGCCATGGAGGTGCGTGTACATGACTTAAGTCTTTACCTACCATAAAACCAATAGACAATGTCCCAACTGGACAAACCTAGAAACTCACATTATGTGATTTCCGTTTACAGAGGAAAATGCTAAAAGACTTGGAAGACAGAATAAGAAACACGAGGGATGGGGGATTGTTCTACTTTGTTCTAAGCCTTGATTATTTTATTTTGTAAAAACCATGCACATGGATAAAAATAAGAATTAATAATGTTTTCTGAGGTCATCGGACCCTCCCGGTTCGTTGTTTTTTCCTTCAGATTCTAGAACATGCATTGTGCCTGAGTTGCAAACTCCAGGCTTGGATCAGTGCCTGTAAACCGCTGTCCCTTTCTCTCCTCACCTCAAGGGTTTCCTTCGCTCTTGTTCACACCCCAGGACTCCTGCCCTGCACGATCTGCTATCTGGACACTCCCCATATTCACCAATAAATTCCTTTACCAGACACCAGCAGAGAGCTTGCTGATTGTATCAGAGCCTGCCTGCATTTTAGTACAGTTAGGTTCTCAAAAGGGCAGGGCACCGACGATTCATTACTTCAAGATGAACAGATTGCAAATCCACCGGGACATTAAAGAAGTGAAGGTGGGGATATCAAATAGGTATTTTACAAAATAGGGAGACAGGATTTTGTTAAGAATATTAATTACATAGAATAGTTTCGTATCGGGCACCTGGCTGGCTCAGTCGGAGGAGCATGTGATCTCTTGATCTCGGGGTCGTGTGTTCAAGCCCCACGTTGGGCGTAGAGATTACTTCAAAATTTAAAAATAAAAATAAAATAAAAAAGAATAATTTCATATCTGTGTCTTCTCACCATTTTCATAGTTGAGTGTTTACCAGTCATCCGTCAGCATACCGGACTACCAACGAACCACCCAATAAATAAAACATGAGCAGAACCCCCAGTTTCTAGAAACTCACCCACGGACAAGACACAAGATAGTTTGCAAAGGTGTCCGTTGGGGAGATCAGGAATGACAAAATAATATAGAATATACCCTCTGTACTGAGTTATCACTAATGGGAAAGAGCCTTAGATTTTCTATAGCTTTCACATTTATAAAACATGCACTGATGAAAGATATACTTTGGTGGATTTGAAAACATTCCCCCAAGTCCCCAGAAAGGTAGGCTATTGCTCACTGATTCCCAGTTCTTCTATATGCCTTCGCACTGACTCCGCAGACCACTTCCTCCAGGTGTCCTGAGATCTCAGACAGTACCCTGTTCTCAGGGTTTCAAGGGCAATGATCAACGACATAATCGACATAATCGTGTGAAAATCAAAGGTCAAAAGGAGGAAGTGGAGAAGCTCGAAAGTAAACAGTGTTCAAAGTCAGGAAAGGCCGTCTTCAGCCCTCTACGGGTCTGCCCTGGACACTGCATTGTTTCTACTGAAAATAATTTTGTTCCCATTTGGCACAGATGGGGGAGGGGGGCGACGCGGCTGTCCTTTAACCCCTACGCCCCCATGTTTTAATCAGGTTTTTTTTATTGTTGAATTTACATCCAAGTTAGTTAGCATATAGTACTGTAATGATTTCAGGAGTAGACTGCAGTGAATGTTTTATGAGTGAGGTCATACGATATTCGTCTTTTTCTAATTTCACTTAGCATGATACCCTCCAGTTTCATCCATGCAGTTGCAAATGGCAAGATTTCATTCTTTTTGATTGCCGAGTACTACTCCGTTGTATAGACAGACCACATCTTCTTTATCCACTCATCCATCGATGGACCTTTGGGCTCTTTCCATACTTTGGCTTTTGTCGATAGCGCCGCTATAAACATCAATAGCCCCTTCAAAACAGCACACCTGTATCCCTTGGATAAATACCTAGCAGTGCAGTTGCTGGGTCCTAGGGTAGTTCTGTTTTCAATTACTTATTTATTGTTTATTTATTTCTGAGAGAAAGACAGAGTGTGAGTGAGGGAGGGGCCGTAGAATCCGAAGCAGGCTGCAGGCTCCAGGCTCTGAGCTGCCAGCACAGAGTCCGACGCGGGGCCCGAACTCACGAGCTGTGAGATCATGACCGGAGCCACCCAGGTGCCCCTCTATTTTTAACTTTTGGGGGAACCTCCATAGTGTTGTTCAGAGTGGCTGTACGGGTTTGCATTCCCACCAGCGGTGCGAAAGAGATCCTCTTTCTCCGCACCCTCGCCACCATCTGTCGTTGCCTGAGTTGTTACTCGTAGCCATTCTGACGGCTGTGAGGCGGTAGCTCGTCGTGAGTTTGATGTGTATTTCCCTGATGAAAAGCGATGTTGAGCATTAATCAGTCTTAATTTGAAGCGTCAACTGGTTCTGCGAAGCGTTTGAGACAACAGCAGTTCCGTGCCCAGCCCTCATTCTCCAGGAAGAGTAAAGAACCAGGTTCAACCCTTCTGGTGGATTCTTTTTCTATTTGTATATTTGTATTGGTTTCCTTTTTCTTTTCCCACGCGCATCTCAGGCACTGTACGCGGAAGACCTCGGCGGATGTGGAAATGGAAGGCTTACTTCGCCGACGTCCCTCCTGGACTCCCGTCTTTACCCAAAGCCCCCAAGTAATTTTAGTTATTTCATTGTTAGGAAGTCAGTTGGGGGCCGATCTCTAGAACCACGATCAATTTTCTTTCCCTGTTTAATGTGTTTTCCCTAACATTAATGTTTTTGAATTTTTCACGATCCAAGCCCCAACGTCAATACTGACCCCCCAATCAGTCATGCATAGCTCTTCCTGGTAAATTTGTTCGGGCCGGGTTTCCTTCGATTTCAAGTACCTGCGGAGACTTCCCGACCCGCCTGGTCTGGTGCGGCTGCCTCACGCCTGGCGCACCGCTGCGGCCGGGCTCCCCTTCGCCTCCACCCTCCTGGGGCCCTCCTGTTACGAGTCTGCTTCCTCTAACCCACACCTCCCTCTCCCGTGGCTCACAGTTTTGTAGGAACACATTCCCGAGGCGGGAGGTAGAGTTGTGAGACGTCGTGTAGATTCTGTTCCAGGCATCCCCGCCCTTTGCTTCGTGACCGCCAACGCCTCATGCAGGGGGATACGATTCCCCAGGTCACCGACGGCAGGCTCCGGCGTGTCCCTTCCTTTGACCGATGGAATGTGATGGGACGTCTGGGCACAGGCTTTGAGAGCTGCCATGGGAGTTTGCTCTTTCCTCCTCGACCCTGGAGTCAAGACACTGGAGCAGGGGCAGGGCTGAGGAACCACAGCTACCTCGAATACGAGCAAAGAATCAAACTTTGTTCACGGTCCTGAGATTGGTGGGGGTTGTTACCTCAGTAAAACATAATCTAAGTGTGTCTGGGAAATGCCTTTATTCGACGCTTCCCAGTGATGGATGCGCAACTCCGGAACGGAAAGAATTTTCCCTCAGAAGTTTGATGGCCTTGCTCCATGATCTCCTGGTTTCCGGTACGAGCCACTGGCAAACCCAAAGTCGTCCTTCTTGTTTTAAGTTTATTTGGTTAAGTAATCTCTACACCCAACGTGGGGCTCGAACTCACGACTCTGAGATCAAGAGTCACATGCTCCACTGACTGAGCCAGTCGGGCGCCCCAAGTCCAAAGCCATTGTGATGCTCGATCCTTTTAAAGTACCTCGTTTTCCGTCTGGAAGCTTCTAGGATCTTTTCTTTACCCGCGCTGTTCTGAAATTCTGTCACTGGTTTTCATACTCGGTTTACTTCTCTGTGTTACCCAAGGCGCTGGGAGGGCCCTTCCGGTCTGCAGATTCATGTCCTTTCCTTCTGCAAACATTTCCTAAGTCACCTTATTGATGACTTCTTCCACTTCATTCTCCTTTTTCTGTAATTCCTGTTATCCAAGTCTTGAACTGCCTTTCCTCTCCTTTATTTTTTTTTCCTCCTGCCCCCCCCCCCCACCTTCTTTTTCTTTTTGGCTCTGATTTCTGAGATATTTCTGGAAGCAGAGTGTAAGACACGGGCTTCCATACAAGTAGCTCGTTTGGGACGTCATCCTAGGGACGGGGTGGGGGCTGGGAGGTGAAAATGCACAGGAGGAAAAGGCAATACGAGGAGGTGTTTTCAACTTGGCCACTGCTCTGGGCAACCGGGGCTTGCTTCTATGGAAACTTCTGAAGAGCTTTATAAATCGAGTCCCAGAGATGTCCACCCAGTGGGAGTAATAGCTCCCATCCCCCCCACCAGCCAAGTCAGCCAAGGCTGGGCTCACAGGCCTCGACTCCTCTGTGCTTCTGAGTTGTGTGTGAATGCCAACCACACTAACATCCGGCCCGAACCACAAAGCCGTGGACTGGGAGAGGGCGTGGCCAGTGTCCAAATCTGGAACTTGTATCTGACAAAAGGCACATCCCTAGTAGGCGGAGTAGTGAGAGCTCCCCCAAAGACATCCACACCCTAATCCT
>PITB01033219.1:0-14218 GCA_004024585.1 Paradoxurus hermaphroditus | reverse complement strand
CACTAATACACACAACCATATGTTTTGGCTTATTCCCTAAATAAGCTTCTATTTACTGTCTTGTAAAATCATCTGTGTTTTGTAGTGTGTAATACTAACAGGTTACAGAATGAAATAATCACAGTTAAACTGTTTTTTCTAGACAATGGAAATAGATAATTTTTCTACTTTACTTGACCTCATTGATTATTTTTGCCTTGCCTAAACTGTTCAGAGGTAAAACTTATTTAAAAGGACCAATTAATATCCGTTGGTAGTCATCTTTTGTTATCTTCTCTGAAAATTAGATAAGCGAATCTCAGAACCCAGACCACTAAAAGCATGTTTCCCCATATACTTTTGTAATAGCCACTACATTTTGCTCCTTCCATTTCTAAAACACATAGTTTTTAATTGATTAATTGTTTTGGCCAAAGTATTATTCAAAGAAAGGCATTGATTCTATTGTCAATCATATATATATTTGTCCCAGCTCCTTCTGGAAGAGGAACAACTTTGCTCACCATTTTGAAGAAAGACTCCCTATCCTTTCAAATATCAGTGAAGGAGCAAAGGGCATCAGGGACTTGAACTAGAATTTCCAATTTCAAGCACCATGATATACCAAATAAAGAAGTAATTTAGACAAGAAAATCAGTAAAAATGTAGTCCACAAAGCCAATGGCTTGTGTGCTGCAGCTATATTATTATTTTAGGTTTTGGTCTTTGAGCTTTCCAAAAGGTCTGAAAACAAATTTCACTTTGGAGATTCCTGTGCGTGGCTTTCCTCTCGCTTAGTAAAGATTTGTAAAAATCGATACAAGTGCTGCGCCTGTACAGGGAAAACAAAAACAAAGCACAGCACGATGGTGTGAATCCAGTTTCCAGAGCCCAAATAAGCTACCTTTTAAAAATATAATACAGAAGGATTTTAAGACATGCTGTAGTAAGTCACCATTAGCCATCTTAGGCAAACTGTTTCCACAATATTCTTCATGAATGGGAACAGGGAGCTGGAGAATTTTTGTCCTGATTTTGCACTCTGTGCACTCCACTAATTAATAGCAATACCTTTATATTAGATCACCAAACCAGAGCAGGCAGGGAAGACCCTGAAGAATGATAGACAAGCAGTTCATCAGCATTTTATCATATCAAATCTTGACTCTTTTAAAGCCCAAGCTGTCTCCCTCCCTGGGTAGAAAGATAGTATTGCGTAGATTGTATATGAGGTCTTATTACAAAGATGTCAGTTTTAGTTTGAAACATAAACATATTTTTATTCATACATTAGTCCTTATAGTGATCAATGATTGTGTATCTAGTATACTAGAATTTGTTTTTGATCAGTAGAAAAGCAATTATTCATAAAACTCAAAATAGAGGCAAAGTTGTGAAAGAAAAGAAAAGAATTATAGGTTTCTTACAGGGAAGGTAATTTTAATATAGACGAGATTGGCCCAAGTTCTGCCATTTGGATTGATAGATTATCTAGCAGAACTATCATTTCAATAATCTCAATGACAGTATAGCACTGGATACTTGGTACAGTATTATAAATTAAATTTACTGCAAATGTTATTGCAGAGAATATGGAAAGAGATCTATTATTTGTGTTTGTGAAAGTTTAGATAGGAAAAATTTAAGATTCTTTGACAAATCATAACAGAAATGATCTATATGATATAGCTGTATTGCCAGTCGTCAAAAAATTCACTTTAGCCATTACTTCTTCATCAGTATCCTTGAATTATAGTGACACGATCCCTCTTGTGAGAGAAAATATTATATTAATCAACTTGAATGTTACCCCTGTAAGGTGGTGCTTTGCAGTGTTTGGCAAGGTTGGATGCAGTTACCTTTTAGAGAAATGGATTAGCTTCTGTTTATTTTGTCTAATATTGAGACTTTGTAGTTTGTACAACATAAGGTTGTTGTAATCCCTGCATACTGATAATAAAACTGTAATTAGAGCAGATGGGATTTACTTTATTCATGTTGACCAATGTTAACATGCACATATACCTTTACTAACTTATCAAATACTCTTTTATTCATATCTCAAAGCCATATACATTATAACTGAAATATCTATCTGTCTATCATCTATCTACATTTTGCTTACCTAGTTAATTACCTTATATAAAATTAAAATCAGTAAGTATTTCTCAGGTATATGTTTTATCATCAGAACATTCATCGTACATCATAATTACTATATTATTATCTATCTTATCTGCTGGCTTATAAGCCTCATAAGAGGCAAGGACCCTGGGCCTTCAACACACTGCCTGAGACACAAGAGAAGAAATCAAAGATTGTCAGACTATCAATTTCACCTTCCTCTGCACCTCCCATTGGATGCATTCATGTACACCACCCACAAACCATCTTTTCTACTATGCAATGAAGTAACAAAAGACAGAACCACACCATAGTAAATGCTAACATTTATTGAGAGCTTATGACATGCCTGGCTCTTTTCCAAGAATTTTAACCTTCCAAACAACCTTATCAGTAGGTACTATTATTATGTCTATGTTAAAAACGAGGAAACTGAGAAACAGAAACTAAGAAATGTATCCCAGATAACACAGCTAGAAAGAAGAGCCAGAATTGAATGGTATATTTCAAAGGGATACAGTGGAAAAGAAAGTTGAAATTTAACTCTTTGCATTTTAGTTTTCTAAGCATATGAAAGCCCATCATGCCATGACATCTCAGTATCCCTTCCGTACTGGTGCCTCTAAGAAACTGTAGAAATTATAGTGTGTACACATCACAAAGGTTGCAAAAACAGTTTTCCAGTTGCTAGTATATCTGGCATTTTAGGATTTTGCATACTTACGAAACCCCATGGCAGACTTCAAAACTTAGAATCCAGGCGATAACAAGAGGAGTCATCACACTGGAAGGTCATTTCAATCAAGTTTTCCTGTTATCATTGTGATGTTTTCCCAGATGTCTCATAGGCTTAGAAGAATGAATCAGTAAAATAGCGGCTTCCACATAACATCTTGATGATGTAAGCATGATACAAGCCCTTACATCAGAGAATTCCATATATACTCAGTGCTACTCAAGGGGAAACAATCATTTCTCAAATAACGAACACCACATTTCTCCACTACCTTGTCGACTGTGAAATCTAAAACACATTCAAGGAAAATAATAATAATTAGCCATCCTTATATAAAATATGTCCCCCAAACTCCTGTCCACACCCTCTCCCACTACATCAGACTGTGGGACAAACCTTACGTTCAAGGGAGAATAGATTTGGAGAAAAGTAGAAAAGCCTGAAGCAGGGCTAAAGATAAGTGGAAGTTAACAGAAATCAAAGAGCAGAGAAACAAATCCATTGTTATGAAAGTTGCCAGTATCTTACCTGCAATACTTGGGAGCAGGTGATTTTGGGATTTAAATATGAATATACAGCAGAGCGCGGCGCTCAGAGAGCAAACTCTGGACAGCAACTTCTGATTAAACACATGCATATATCTACAGTAAACGATTATTTATATCAAACAAGGCAAAGATAGTGAGGTAAAGTCAAGTTTTTGCTCCGAAATGAGTTATCGCTAAACTTATAAAGCTATTAGATTTTCGAGGCTTGCTTTATTTTTGATTGCAGTTCTGAACAATTTTCCTTTGATTGCCTGCTTTAATTCTATCCCTCATGAATCGATGTGGGTCTTTTAACTCTATGATTTTCACGTGTACACTTTCTTCAGGTCAACCTTTAAAATTTGCTACATTTGCTGAGAATTACTTCTTTTTACTCCTTTGAATCCTTTTATCATGAATTATACTCCTGTCTCCTTTTCTGGGTTCACCTAAATGGATTCATATATTTTTTCCATCTTTGAGAACTTTATAGACTTCCATTTTTTTCCCTCTAACCTTAATTTTTTCAGGAAGAAAGACTCTCCTAACCAGCATAAAACAAGGGACCTAGCTATCTTAAATTAAAAGATGGCATTTGGAGAAGGCAGTTGTATAATTCAGAGTCTTAATAACAGTGGAATCATAGAAAGGAAAATACAGATCAAAAGCTTTTTCAAAATTGGAGTTTTATATTCTTTTTTATTCAGTTGCTTTACCTGTAGCAGATCATTTAATTATGCTTTTGACATATATGTTTTTGGGGAATAGTTACTAGAAATAGATTTTCTAATTTTCTAAATTTTATTTAAAATTTGAATTTAGTGTGTTTGTGTGTATTCTTACCTATGAGTGAAGAAAAAGATGAACATGAATAGAGTGATATCTATTTTTTTCAAATTTTTATTTAAATTCTAGTTAGTTAACATATAGTGCTATATTTAATTGTTTCTGTGGCTTACAATTTATATGTGAAATAAAATCTCATTTTTTTAGTGAGAAGTTTTTAAGGACATGAATGCTTTCTATTTTTACCTAACAAAAGTAAAAATCTTCTGGTCATTCCTACTCTGTGCACCTGACATAGCTGTTGTTTACCTAAATTCCTCAGCCAGAAATCCTTCATTCTGATCCCCAACCAAAACACTAAATAAATAAATAGAATAGTAAAGCTTTAGACTACACAATAGTTACAGCAGCTACCATTTTATAACTTTAATTAAATATATATTATATATAACATATAAATATATATCAAAGAGTTAATGCACAGAAATTTCTAAGAATGTTTCTCATATGTAAAAGAACACATTTTCCAGTATAAATTAAGATAAAATTGTAAATGTGCTGCTCTTTCATTGTGTAGGTGTATATCGTTGTAACATAAATCATTATTTCTTCTTAATTCTGACTTTAACAAAGACTTTTGAGTATCCAGTATCTCAAAACATGTAAAATCTCCTAAAATATTTTTGTAAATACTTTTCAGTTACGAAAATATATATGCTCTGATGAATTTCGTGTGGAGACGATAGGTCAAAAATTAGACCCCTAAAGATAAAGAGGTGTCAAAGCTCCCTGAATATTGAAAATCATTAGTTTGGGCATCACTCTGATTCATAAATTGGATAGAAAATAAATGAACATTTTATAAAATACTGAATAGTTTTTTATATGTGTAAGTTTGATACTAAACACAACTTAGTAGGCAATAATATAATTTGATTTAGAAAAGAAACAAAGAAGGGTGTTTGGGTGACTCAGCCAGTTGAGCTTCCAATTTTGGCTCAGGTCGTGATCTCCTGGTTTGTGGTTTCCACTCCTGTGTCAGGCTCTGTGCTGACAGCTCAGAGCCTGGAGCCTGCTTTGAGTTCAGTGCCTCACTCTCTCTCTGCCCTCCCCTGCTCACATTCTGTATCTCTCTCTCTCAAAAATAAATAAACATTATATTTTTTTTAAAAAAAGAAAAGAAACAAAAAGCAGTGTTCCATTTGGAACAGAAAATTATAAAGACAACTCAAGAAGATTTTACTTTTCTATTGAGAATTAGATTGTTTAGAAATAAAAATAGCATTTGGCATTTCAAAGACATGTACTTGTTTTCATGTTTCTTTTCCACAGCTCTTGGAATATTGCCTGTAAATTGGATAGAGAAGGGTTATTTTTCCTTTTTAAATTTAAGAAAAAGAAGTACAAAAAATTCCACTGATTACTAAATTAAATGAACAGATGAAGATTATGGTTAATAGTTCTTTTAGTTTTGTTTTTTGTTTTTTTTTTGGTATCTTTTCTCTCATTATTCCTTGAGTCTTAATTCTATTTTGTGAAATAATAACATGGCTATTCTAATTACTTTGTTTTGTTTTTAAAGACTTTATTTTTTTTAGTTTCACAGCAAAATTGAGCAGAAATACTGATATTTTTCATAGACTCCTTGTCCTCACATATGTGTAGCTTCTTCTATTATCAACAACCCCCTCCCCCAGGAATATTTGCTGACACATATCAATCACTCAAAGTCCATTGTTTACCTTATGGTTCACTCTTGGTTTTGTCCATTTTCTGTATTTGGACAAGTACCTAATGACATGTATCCATTATGAATGAGCTTCGATGCCCTAAAAATCTTCTGTGCAATACCTCACTCCATGGCTGTTGGTATTAAAGGTCTTGCTCTAGACTCACAAAAACATTTCATAAGCCACTCATGAATGTAGGAGAATGTTATACAGTTCTAAAATTTGACTTTGAGATAAAAGAAGTATTTTGAAAAGTAAATGTCTGGTTATATTATGGAAACCTCTACCATGTGGTAATGGAGAAGGCATCTGAAGCAAAAAGTAATTTGTGAAGTAAAGTTGAGGGTAAAGTCTTCAGGAATATTGATTTTAAGTGATTAAATCATAAATCGAGTGTCCGCCTACATTAAAGGCCAGTGAATAAGCAGCACAGAGTTAAATCAATAATACTGGATCCCAGACTCTGGTAACAACATCTCTATCGTGCATACGCCTCCAGTTTGTGTGCGAACTTAAAAGGAGTAAATTTTGTCTTTGTTTCTTGGTCCTTTGATTCCGCACAGTGGTAAAGCCCCTTTGTTGTTGGCATGCCTTAATTTAAATGTATAGCTGTTCTCTTTCTGTTTTTAAGGCAGACTCAAATATCCCTCAAATGCCAATCTTGTTAGCAATCATGGAGAGCTGTCTCTTCTCCTGCTTAGTCCCCAAAGTGGTATCTTTTCAACTTTTAAAAGAATTATCTATTTATTCACTCTTCAAATATTTATCAAGCATCTCCTCTGTGAGGCATAGTTCTAATGATTCAGAATGAACTGGTGAACAAGTCTCTTGCCCCTACTCTAGCACTTTCCCTCCCTCAGTCCTCCCTTACAGCAGATTCTAAATAGACTCAGTTCCTTACACAGACCCTCTTGTCCCCATCCTATTACCTTTCCATGTAGCCCTCACTTCCTGTAATGATCTTGTCCTTTCTCTCCAACCCCCACCCCACACGTGTCTTCTCTCCTGGGCTTCTTTCAGATCTCAGCTCAAACATCACTTCTTCAGGGATATTGTCTCTCATCTTCAAATCTCACAGATTTGCGAACTTCTTCTTCTTCTTCTTTTTTTTTTTGCAAACTTATTTCAATGGTAAATTTGTCTTTATTTGTGTAATGATTTGATTAATAATTATCTCACCTCACCAGACTGTGAACCCCACAATGCCAGGGGCTGTGTCTTTTTTGTTCACTGTCATGTTCTCAGCTATTAACACTGTGCCTGGCACAAACCAAGGCTGCAAATAATGCATGCATAAAGTCAGGAGAGTTGATGGTTAAAACAGAAAAATGGAACACTTCCAAGACGAAAAAGGAATATTTATGGGATTCTAAAAAGTTATTCTTAAAGTTCTACTTTTTGTAAAGTTTATTATGAACACCACTTTTGAGTAGGATATTTTTAGGAATTTTTTTGTACTTTAACAAAATTTTATTAAGAAATCAGAGGGATATCTATCCTAAATTAATTTATTGAAGTTCTTATTAACATTGTGAATTAAGGTGCTTGTCCTCTAACAGAATTTAAAAAGTAATACCACAATTGACTTTGTGATTTTGTAGTCGAATGCTTGTAGGATATTCCAGGACAGCCCCAAGTTGTTGAAACAAATCTGTTAAAAAAGACTGCATAATTCAATGTATAACTTAACTACATTATTTAATGATATGTCATCAAAGACTTCATATATATAAAACACTATAATTTTCAATTCTACCAATAAATATAAGAGTCCAAATTTTGGTTCAGAAGATGTGTTTGCTGAGGAGCCCAGAACAGAATATCACAAGTTTTAAGTATATCCTACAGAAGAGAAGAAGTTAAAAGCCAGGCTTGCATATCGGTATTGTGGGATATCCACAAGTTTAAATGTTCAGAGAAGTTATAAAGAATAAAATGGAGAAAAGGCCACAGTACTTCTCAACAAGTTGCAAGTAACCTTTTAAAAAGCAGTTCTCATGCAGATATAGGGATAGAAGCAAGATAGTTGGTATTAAGAGAGATGGTTGCTGAGAAAGTTCAGTCTCTAAGTATAAATTTCAAGGTTCAAGAGTCTGGGAATCAAGAGCAAGTTGAAGATTTGAAAATAGAGTCGAGTAGTTTTATTTGAAATGGAATTAAAATTAAAAAAAAAAAAACAACTTTAAGAAGGAAGGAGCATAATTGTTAGTGTAAGCTCCTGTAACAGGAGACTGAGGCATGAAGTCTGAGTTGAGTGGAGGGTTTAGTTCACAAGACTTGGGAGAAAGATAAACTGGCAAACGTGAAAATGTTTATTTGCTGAGGTGAGGGCAGAACTCCATGATACTGAACTGCCTTATCCTTTACAGCTCTCTACTATGGTTTTATATTACTCTTCTGATTCTTTTCAGTCTCCATTGGCTAACCATTTCCACATATCTTCATGAATGTAGAACAGAATTAACCAAGGTTTCAAAAATAAATTGAAGCGCTTTCTAACTAACTCTATTACATTTGATATTTCCCTTTCCCAGCACTGTATCCCATTACATTTGTTTGCATATTGTTCTGGAGACCATCAACCATAAACTTCTTCCTACTTTTCACCTCCCAGGGCATAATTCTCTCATTTCTTGCCATTATAACAGAAGAAAGTATTCTTCCAAGGAATATTGTCTCCACCACAGCTTTGAATCCAATATCTGTTCTTCTTGTCTATTTTTCCTTTTTTATATATATTTTCAGTCCTTCGTGGACTTGCAGTCTTCTTACAAACCATAAACATTGAAGTCTCTCCAATCTTGTCACTCGTGCATGCCCACAGGGACCATGGGTGCATAAATAAAACACACGTTTATACACATTCTTCTGACCCCTGTAATCCCACCCAGTTGTTCTCTTTCCTGTTAAGCCAGTCTCCATGAGAAAGTTTTACCTTTGTTGAATCTACTTTTTCAAGCTCACTTACTTTTAAGTTGACAGTAATCTAGATAGTCTCCCTATCAATTAGAAATGCTTTTTCAAAAGTAATTTGGTATCTTCTTATTTGTCAAAACTATTGAAGACATTTTGATACTTGTTTTCATTAATCTCAAAGCAACATTTGACTCTATCTTCTGCCATGACAACAATTTTAATTAAGGCTGTCTCTCCTCTACCACTGCCTTTCTGAAGCCTCTTTCTCATTGTTTAACACTCTGCCCTCTACTCTTCTCAGTCTGCATGCTACTCCTAAGTGATATTATTTGTACCAAAGACTACAGTGATGTCTCTCTGCAGAAGACACCACAGGCATGGTCCCACATAGCTGAACTACAGGCATATTCTTCACAACATTCCCCAAGTTCTTCAAATGCAAAATTGAAAACTAGACTCATCATCTCACTCTTATCCTCCCAAGGCAGGCGTCTTTAGGTGTTCTCTTAGTAAATTCTCTTCTTTGCAGTCAAGCCAAAATTTTCACTTCCATTTTATTGCTTTTTATTCCCTAATATTCTTCCCACCCATATGTAATTAGCTATGCGATCCATCTCATCATGCATACTAAATATCTTTAAAATATCTTTTTAATATAACCTCCGTTTCTTATGTATTTGAGATTTACAAGTCCTACTCATAATTGACCTTCTCTATGGTATAATTTGCACGTTTTCAGTTCAGAACTTACTCACGTTTACGTAGAATATTTTATTAACTTCCGAGATAACCTTCCTTTCTCATAGGTGTGGCTATTCCAAACTACCCTGCTAGGGAAATCTTTTCAATACAAAATTTTAATCATATAATTTGCTCTTTATAAGTCTTCAATGG
This sequence comes from Paradoxurus hermaphroditus, assembly GCA_004024585.1. Classification (NCBI taxonomy): domain Eukaryota; kingdom Metazoa; phylum Chordata; class Mammalia; order Carnivora; family Viverridae; genus Paradoxurus; species Paradoxurus hermaphroditus. The sequence continues at coordinate 4,526 of PITB01033219.1, read as the reverse complement.
ATGCACTAGAACTTATTGGTCCCGTGTCCTGTTGATGAATATTTTTCCCCATACAATAGGTATCCCTATCAGTATTGGATAAAATGTTATGAAGTTATGTGAACTGAGGTAAAAATAGGTTTATGATATGCTAACAACAACAAAGGAGAGACTAAAAAATAATATACAGATTATAAATCTATTTTAAATGAATATTTGCATATATATTACATAACTGAAATATATGTACAATCTATATTTCACATATATGATATATAAACTGGGATACATAAGTTTCACCCAAACCCGAAATCACAAAGAGATGCAAGGATCTCTCTTCCATCCATGCCAACATCAAATTACTCACCAGGTCCTATCGATTCTGCATTCCAAGTACTTTTACAATCAGTCACTTTGTTTCTATCATAATTTCTAACTTTAGCTCAGTTATGCAGAGGTGTTTTTGTTGTTGTTGTTGTTGTTTTGGTTTTGGTTTGGTTTTTTGCTCTTCTGTCCAAGCACAGTCATATGTTTTCCTGTTTATTCTCATAAATTCCCAGGTTTCCTTTGTCATATTGCCTATCATAGCCTCTTGGGTTTTAAGGGCTTACTTTTGTTTCTCCTTTACTAGATGCAAGAAACTTGACACCACGGGCCACATCTGATATGGGGCTAAATTCAGCATGATGCCCAGTACATGGAAAGCATTTAATAATCATTTGTGAAATATATTAATAAAACACAGTACTGGACACATGGCATTGCTTATGGTAATTACATTGACTGAATGTTTTTATAAAGGCTTTCTAAGTAAATCCATGATGTGCAATAATTGTGGTGTGTATAAAGCTAAAAAGGTGTGCTTATTTAAAATCTCTTGGCGGAAGAAAAAGGAAATGTTTGGTATTGTTACTTTATATGGGGACTAGTTGGAGCAGTAAGAAAGTGATTTGGATGAGAAGAAAAGGGGCTGCTCTGCTGAGGAAGAGGGTAGAGTACAAAATTCCAAGTATTAGAGTCATCTAGTACTGATGATGCTGGAGATGGCATATTTGGGAGACGTGGAAAGTAAGATTTGAGTGACTCTCAGGAGAGTAACAGTAGATGTAACGGAATCCATATTTTTATCCTATGGACATATTTCTTCTCTCTCTCTCTCTTTTACTGGCTTCACCCCATCTGTGTCTCTGGTTTCCAAGTTAATATAAATCCTTCTATTGACTACTTCAAACAAATAAAATGTTCGTTTTTCCATTGGGTTTTGTAATGAAAAATGCCTGCTCATTGCAAAAAGCAGACCAAATAAATTGACCACAAAAGTAAACCAAGGACACTGTCAGTAGAACAGATATATAGATTGAAATAAATACAGGAAGAAGGAATAGGGTTTTGCTGTGTCCTGATGGAGCCCAGAAAGTGCTGAGAAGATCAGAGTGATGTTCAGAGAGTAGAGTGTTCAGAGGACTCTAGAACAGGAAGATTCATGCATGCGTCCGTGCATCGAGTTTCTATTATGCACCACATTGTGGTTAGCCTGGGGAGGGGAGCAGTGAATCAAAGAGGTAAGATTGCTACCTCTTGTGGGGTCTACAGGAATATTGAACTGAAAGGTGTGTGTCAGAGGGAAGAGTGATCATTTAAAAGTTTAAAGGCTCTATGAGTATGAACTTCAAAATTTGCCTATACCCATTTTTTTTATTTTAATGTTTATTTTTATTTTTGAGAGAGAGAGAGATATAGAGAAAGAGCAGGAGTGAGTGGGGGAGGGGCAGAGAGAGAGGGAGACACAGAATACGAAGCAGGCCCCAAGCTCTAAGCTGTCAGCATAGAGCCCTACATGGGGCTTGAACTAACCAACTGAGAGATCATGACATGAGTCAAAGTTGGACCCTTAACTGATTGAGCAACCAGGGGCCTCCGCCTATACCCTATATTCAATTTTAATGATATAGACAAATTTGATGCCATAAAAATGTCCAACAGGTATAAATTAGGGAATGATATTATGTAAATTATGTTAATATATAGTAAAATGGTAAAACTACAATAAATTTAGAGAAAAATTTCATATTGAAAATAAGGTATGTAGTATGGTCAATTTTAGCAACGATTACAAAATCTATGTATAAAATCTGTGCATATGTTATCTATATACACCATATATGTCCAAAATGAATTAAAATAAATAATAATTATAAATGATAGTAAATAATTTATTATGACATTGTATCATAAACAATATTTATGTATAATTATATTTAGAAAAATGTGGAAGATCTCACCTCAAAATGTTGCAGTAGATACTATTTCTGACTTTTTCCTTATGGTTCATCTGGAATTTCATTTTTTTTAAATGAACACATTTTTATTACACAATAAATTCATTACAAAAATAATGTTCAGATGACCAAAAAGTCTGTCAGACATTGGGTGTAATATTGCACTTATGGAAATGGTCTTGCCTTCCAAATAGTTAGAGACTCCTGTATCGATTTACAATAGCAATCACGGCATTTATCCATGATGTTGCTGAGGGTGATTTTTTTCTTTACAGAGTTTGGTTCGCAGAAGAATTCATTGGCTCCCATTTAATTTGAGTTCTAGCACCTACTTCCTCCTTATCTGTAAAGCACACAATTTTTCAGCTTTTTCTATAATCACACATGGAAAGTAAAACTTGCAATGATATATCCAAAATTTGTTTGCAAGGCTACTAAATGGAAGACGTGAGGAAATTCCAAAAGGACTTTGAGTTACTGAGAAGGAACTGGCTATATAAGTTCAAAGTGTTTCTTCTTATATTAGGTGGATTTAAAGGAGGAAAATATGGGTTTGGCATGCTCTCTTGAACAATTGTTCAAATGTCTTGGGTTTGGCAAAGTTAAAGCTGCATTTTCCCATTCCCTTTTTTCTCGTAATTTACAAAACCATGTACACTTCAAGGGAAATTTAATCCATATGTTCTGATTCATTTGCACTTAACTTGTCATAATGTTGTTCATGAAAGTCATCCTGTGTCCAAGAACGTCTGTGAGATTATTTTTAATAAGTCCCCTTCTCCCCCTGTTCTAAGGAGCTGCATTTTGGCATTAGGTAGCCAAATGGGAACCACAAAAGCATGAAACTTGAAATCTATGAATTTTAAATGGATTCATACTTGGCCAAATTTTTCTCTCCGCCGTATTTGTGTGTTGGGAAGCTAATAGTGTTAAGCAAAAGACAAAGTAGCAAGACTATACAGATTTTGTTGTTTTAAAATCAGTTCTTATGAATACTTTTCAGTGTTTTGTATTTAATAAATATGTTCTCCCAAATAAGAAGTGTGACATCTCCACAGAGAAAATATTATATTTCTACAAAGACAAATTAAAGAGCAGATGCTAGATTTATGAGAACTTTTGTCAGCTATCATTCCTTAGAGCTGAAAGGCAGCCACTAGTAATGAGTCTAACACAAAGGGAGAGACAACCAAGACTCAAGGAATAGCACCTTCTAAAAGTCATAATTGCTTATCCTGCACAGGATTAGTTTCTATGCCTCTCAGATAAAGATGAAATCACGAGACAAGGATAATCTTAAAATATGTGAAATCAAATTGCACGTGGCCGTTTGGTCACTCATGTCAGAATATTTCAGATTTATTTTTAATTAAATAAATTGCTAATAACTAAATTCTGTCATTTTTATTACCAGTGCTTCTAAGTATTCTTCCAGCAACAGAATGCAAGACTTGTGCATTGTGGTCAAACCATCCCCAGCACCCCAGGTATTTCAAGGACACATTAGGAATGCTAATGTGAAAAGCAGAATGTCCCGCACACTGTTTTGGAGATTGGGATGCCATTAAACTCTCCCCGGGAACAGTGAACTAAGGTCCAATATAAGGCTAAGATTGTGAAAGCTTAAGTTTTAAACCAAACCTAAAATTTCAGCCCACATCTATTTAAATTGATGTTAGACCACCAATCCCCAGGGAGAATGGATGCCTATATTTGCTGTGCTGTGAACTATTTTAGAGCAGAAACATTGTATATTCTCCAGTGAATGTTTATGTGCACACCTGGATATATGCAGAAAACTAATGTAATTAATGGACTATGTAACATAAATTACTGCATTTGAAATATCACTCTTTGATTATGGGTGAGTGAGTTTGTGGTTACAAAATTAGGGTCTCAACAAGACAAACATACATTCACAAACACACATACCCCATTCCGCAAACCACCAACTTCAGTAATAAGTATGGAATTTAGCCCCTTGGACCAACTTGAGGAGGTTGATTTATTTCATTTGGTCTGTCATACATATTTCTAAAGGGAGAAACTTATCATGAAGCATGTGAGTATACTTTCAAAATATTATAGAAACTAGTAATTACAAGAAAGGTAACATTACTGCATACATCATCATTTATCTAACAAGTCATTTTTATGGATGGAATAGTCTCTCATGTAGCAATTAATTTTCAGATACTTTTCATGACCATTATTCATTATATAATCTATTATCTGTCTATCATCTATCTATCTATCTATCTATCTATC
>PITB01033218.1:0-14207 GCA_004024585.1 Paradoxurus hermaphroditus | reverse complement strand
GGAACCCTACACTACATAATGCAATATGGCCACACACACCTGACACTGGACAGGTGTGACTGTCCCTAGTTTATTAGCAACAGATACTCACAGCCTGGAGGAGAGGACACCACCCACCATGCAGGGCCTCTTGGGGGCTGTGCGCAGGAGCACTGAAGACCCGGGGCCATGGGAGGTGGGCTTTAAAGTAGCAGGAGGGTGAGGTGCCCCCTGGTTCCCATGGAGAATGTAATTGGTTTGTTGGAATAATTCTGTAGGTGACAGGAGATGAAATCCATGAGGCTGAGGACCAGGTGAAGTACAGCTGGTCAGGCTGCTAGGGGAGCTACTTTGGGGAAACCTTTCCCAAGGTGGGGATGGGGGGGTGGAGGGGTATCCGATGAGAGTAGTCAAACTCAGTTAGGCCTTTGGGGTCTTGTGAGGCTCAAAGATGTCAAGGCAGCATCTTATACACACACTATAGTTGGGCCTCACACCACGGGAGGTGCGGGTGAGGAGGGAGGGCTTCCTTCTGAGTGGTGACACAGGCAGGGGTGCCTAGTGCCATGCCCTTGGGCTTGCCTCTTGCACTTCTGCCATCCCCGGAAGAAGGGCGTCCTGTGGGCACCTGCTGTGCCTGGGGCCCCAGATGAATGCACATGGAACACAGTGACTTCACTCCGGCCCCCCCACAGAACTGAGTAAGAACACACAATTGCCATTCTCAGCCACTATGTCATGGGATTCTTTGTTACACAGCATCACTGTGGCAATAGCTGACTAACACAGACACAGATGTATACTGTACATCACTGACTTGGACTTCTTTCCCTCTCTTGCTTTCTCCTTAGGCTGGAACGCTCTTATACACTCTTCTTAGCCTAAAGATATTTCAGGACTTAGCTCATTATTATATTCTGCAGGGAGCCTCCTCCACCATTTCCAGAAATGATGCCATCTTTTTCTCTGAGCCTACATTTGGAGAAAAAGCATCGTGGCAGGGAGGAGGCAAAGAAGGGGCCCTTGGCTCCCCTGTGTGCCAGGGCTGATGTCATTTTTCTTCACTGTTTCCCCAGAAGGAGGAATGAGAACATCTCCCGCTCTCTGACGTTTAGCCGTGGGAACCAGCCAGGGGCTTTCTGGGCACACCTGTGATTTGCACCAACCTCGGAATCGGTGGGATCCCGATGGGTTTGCTTGCCCAGTTACCCCGCGTCAGTGCCCAGCCAGAGTCCTGTGTAGTTGCCAGGTGAAGAAGACAGAATTACATGCGATTCCATGCTCTGGAATTTAAACAGCTGCTAGCACCTCCCAGGAAACACTGTGTTTAGTAACTAGCCAGCCTGTGTTTTAATTTCAGTCTCCCTGCTCTTCCCAGCCTTTATTACACGCCAGAGATTTCTGTGCAAACACCACTGCGTCTTCGATACGTCTTTGGCAGACTTGACAATCCCTTTGCCTTCTTTGCCTGGTGTTGATGGAGGCCTTACTTATCCCTGCCCCCCCCCCCAGGAGTCTATAAATAGAGGAAGATACACACACACACACACACACACACACACACACACACACACACACTGAGAGAGAGAGAGAGAGAGAGAGAGGGAGAGAGAACTTTTAATGCTGCAAGACTACTCGGCTCAAAAAAGCTGCAGGCACGTTGTCCTAGTCTCCAAGCTTCCCTCGGCCCCCTACATCAGTTACCAGCAGCTGCAGGGGTCCTATACGGCTCCCTTCAGGGACCCACAGAGGGCAGGAGGGCCAGAGACAGACCCTTCCTGGGCAACTGCCAACTGGAACATGCATTGTCGATTTCCCCTCTCCCATCGCTGTCTCTTTCAGGACTGTTCTAGCTAAAATACAGACCACTTTTCAAGTAAATTAAATTACTGTTCAGCAAGTATTCACTGTGTACCCTGTAGGCAGAGCATAATTCCCTGCCCCAATGATATTGAGCTTGACCTTGGGACTCGCTTTGACCGATGAAATGTTAGCAGACGTGATACGAGCGATGAGTAGAAGCAAACTCAGGTGTGCCGGCCTGCCTTCTGCTCACCTGCATCCTCCCGTGACTAGAATGTGCCCTGAGTAAACCCCAGGTCTGATGAGGACAGGAGCTCCACAGAGCAGGTCTAGACCCCACTCGGATCTTGGAGCCGAGCCCAGCTGAGCCTGAACGAGATCAGCCAAATTCCCACTGACCTACAGACAAATGAGCGAGAAACAAATGCTCATTGTTGTATGCCATCGAGTCTTGGAATTGGTTGTTAGACAAGAATAGTTAGCTAATTCAAGGGGGCAGGCTTCCTTCCCTTCCACATTCTCCCCAGCTGTTCTTTTGAATATGAAATTGGCAGCAATTGGCATTGCTGATCACTCCCAAAGAAGAGCATAAACTTGCAGTAGCTTTGCCAGGACTGAGGGTCCCATTACATGGAGTCAGGCCCATTATCTCGCCAGCCTTCCCAGCAAACAGCTTACCCCGATTGCTTATCAATGTAGCGATAAGCAGAGCGAAGCTACCTCAACTGCTCAAGCCAATTGGTCAACGCCAGGCTCCAGGCTGGGGCCTTGGCCTGCATAACATCGTGCGCTAACCACCTGAGCCGGCCAGCCTGAACGGGGACTGTCCCCGCCCTCAGGGAATGTGCAGAGTGGAGGCCCACCTTCAGAAACCGGGCCTCCCCCGAGCTCTGTCCAGCAGCGGCGGTACTGAACCCAGGGCAGTCCCTTCTGCGAGGTTTCAGAGAGCAGAGCTCAAGGATTAAGTCCTCAGGGACATCACTGACTTGGCTGACGTCAGTCAGCTGCTCTCCACCCTCTGCCTTAAACCCTTTCCTTTTCCTCGCGAGTCTCTCCACCTGGTTCCAACCCTTCTTTTCAATGTCTCTTGCTCACCCTCTGGCATGGCCCTGATCAATTACCCAGGGAAAAAAAAAACTTGTGCATCTAAGGAGTCAGGTCTCCAAATCACCCAGATAATCAATATTCGACCGCTGTTCTGCAGAGCGGGGGATCGATTTGCTGCCAGCCATTGCTAGGCAACTAGAAGCCTTCACATCGTCCTCACGGAACGAAGGGCTGGCTTTAAAGGATCAGCAGCATGTGAAGCCAGGGAACCGCGCCGCGGGGAAAGGAGGGACTCGCCGCTCTCGAGACTTCAGTGATGTTTCACGCAACACCCTGGCTCAAAGCAAACCACTTGCTTGAAAATTCTTTTCGCTGTGGAAAATTTCAAAACTACATGCGGAGGCACTGTAGCCAATATCCACGGACTCGTTACGCCGCTTCACTAATGATCAGCCCTTGGCGAATTCAGTGTCCTCCTATCCCCCACCCGCTGGCCCCCATCGGATTCTATTTAAGCGAATCCTCAACCTCACCCACAGGTAGGTACTTCAGTAGGCCTCTCTGAAAGGGAAGGACTCCTCAAAACAGAGACCACTGCATCAGGATCGCACTTGTGAGAAATAACCTTGACTTCTTCTTAACATCAAATATCCTCTGTTCGAATGTCTCCAAATGTCTTAATTTTTTATTTACAGTTTTATTGTAATCAGGGTCCAAAGACGTTACAAATATTGTCATTGGTTGGGATGGCTCTTCAGTTTCTTATAACCTGCCCATCTTCCTTGCAGCTTATTTGTTGAAGAGGAGGATCACCCATCTGTAGAATTTCCAGGAGCTGAATCTTACACCCTGTGGTGTGGTTTGACAGCTTCCTCCGTCTCCCATGTTTCCTGGGGATTAGCAGTTAGATCAGGCGGCTCGGTCAGACTCAGGTTTGACGTGTTGGTGAGACTACTTTATAAGCAGCCTTTTTCAGTACCCTATAACGCGTGGCGCGCACTGGCTCTCTTTTTTTTTGTGAGGTTGGCAGGTGCTGATTGCTTCCTAGGGACCGACGACCCACAGAGTGGAGGGAGAAATGTGTAATACATATATTTGACAAAGGAGTCATGTCTGGAATAAATCAAGAACCCTTACAAATCATTAAGGAGAAAATAGACACCCCACTCTCTTTGAATAAAAGGCTTCCTATTCCTTTCTCCTGGAACTGAATCCAAGACTGAAAACCAATGCACAGAAAAGACTTTGGGGAGAAAGGGAGCACGGGGGGTGAGGGGGAACGAGACAACACTCCATCCACCTCTCTTCAACCACAGACACAAAATTTCACATGTTTACCGGAGGAACGGGGAGGGGCTACTTTGGAGAAACCAGTCGATCAATTTTCCAAGCCCCGTGAACCAGGATTCTTCCGAGTTACCGAAGGATCAAGAAAATCAATGTCCATAATTAATCTCACAGACCCTCCTATTGCGGTCGGTGATAAGAGAAAGCCACACAGTCCCGGAATTTAGTATATCCCCAGAGACCACTCTGGGACAAAATGCATAAACACTAGTAAATTACTTCAAAGCTTTTCTCTTTTTTAATTAACTGAAGTAATTTTGTAATAATCCCCGCCGCTTGCGTCTTAAAATGGAAATCACTTAAGGATCGAATTCGTCTTCTGATATCGTTTCCCTAGTTCTAGGGCTCAAGCCACGAGAGCTCAGCCCCACGGGGTGGTGGTGACTTGAGGCTTTAATAAAACGCACAGAACTTTCAGACTTCACTCCAGCTCGGCAGATGGTAACAAGTGTCAGAAGCATTTAATTAGCCCCTGCATTAGCTCATGATTTAATGAGCCCTCTCTAGCTGTGTACCTGTGATGTGTAGATCTACAGAGACATAAACTTCTGAAGGACTATAAAAAGCTTTTTAAGAATGATGGATTTGAGTGTTTCAAGTTCCCAGACTGCCGTAAAAGGCAAAGGCCAGCCCCCTCACCCCCGTTCTTCTTCTCTGTGCACACACAACAAAGCGGGCCTCCAAAGGCAATGAATTCTACCGTCTCCAATTCCATGGGGGATCGTGAGCTGTGCACACAGCTTCATAGCACCACTGAGCCAGAGGGACCTCGCCCTATAATCCCTTGCGTGTACATGCCTTGGAAATGCTTTTCAAAGCCAATTCACTCACACCGTCATATTTGAGCCTCACAAAATCCTGTTAACGAAACCAGTTATTACCCCATTTGACGGGTGAGAAAACCGCTGTCCGAAGTCTGAGGTCGGCAGTGAGTCGGTGAAAATGCCAACACAGAACCCACCCGCCTCCGTGCTGAGTCTGGTCCAGGCTCCAGTCAGCACGGCACGAGGGGCGGGGTTGGGGGGTCCTAAAGACAAGGACTGTAGTCTTCATCCAGGAATTCCGGCAGCCCAACGACACCTGACACTTGGCTTTAACTCAGGGAGGGCGAATCTAACAGTTCACAAAGACCACCCCGGGATATCGTTGTCTTGATGGCCTGGAAGTGGAACCCAAATCCCGCTGTTTTGCAGGACGTGCTCTGTGGACCAGGAGCTGAGCGGATTCACCTCCCCTTTGTGAGGACGCCGCGGACAGCCGGGGGCAGTAAGCAAGCCAGGGCTCAGACAATGAGAAAGCTCGCCTCTCCAGCAAGACAAAGTCAGATGCCTGCCTCTCTCTCCAGGGGAAAAAAAGTGCCTTTGACTCTCATTAACCACCGCCCCCCCACCATCAGGGTGTGCTCACAGGGCTGAGGTGTTCTGGTGAGATCTCTGTGTGTCCTCAGATACCAGGCTGACCTCTCCACCAAGGTGGGCAGAGGAACCAAGGAACCAACGCAAGACTCTTTTGTAGGCGCACATTTGGCAAGCGCGCCCTCCTGCCCTGCCCCTCCCACTTCGCCAACGGAGCATTTTCCAGCTGAGCTGGAAGGCGGGGGCTCTGTCACCGCTGGGCTTGCAAGGCCTGGCGCACTGGCAGGGACTACGGTGGAAGCAATTGTTCGGAAAGAAGCGCCAGGGGCAGCTGCGGAGGCAGAACGAGAAGCGGAGAGAGGCAACGTCAGCCCCAGGCAGAGTACAGTTTACACCCTAAAGCTCCCAAGCACACTCAGCCTCTGCCTTCTCATTCCTGGGGGTCTGAGAGAGAGGGGATAATGGCCTTGTAGCGGAGTTCCTCTGCCCGCCTGCACATTCGAATCGCCCCCAGCCAATCGCTCTCCGGGGTCGGGTTTGCGCACCAGCGTTTCCACGCTCCCCCCTGTGAAGGGGATCTGAACGTCCAGCCAGAGCTGAGAATCACTCCCTTAAGGGAATCTTCGGTGTAAGGGTTTCTTCACTCGGACTGCATCTGGAACCCTCCGGGAGCGTCACACAACACTGATGCCAGGAGCCTGCTCCAGAGACTCTGATTCAGTGGGCCCAGGGCACGCCCTGGGCACTGACAGCTCCCCAGGTAAGCCTCGTGCTCAGCCAAGGCTGTGCTGCATGTTATCCTCCTGCTCTCACACGAGCTCCTGGAGGCTCTGGGTCCCTCTCGCTTCAAGAAACGCACTCAGTTCCGCACAGCGTCTGCCCGCAGGTAAAACTGACTGAAAATCGCGGTAACTTCGCAAATTCACTGAGCGCCTGGACCCCCAGGGAAGACTTGATTTCCTTCAAAAGTAATAATAACCCCAAACTCCGTGTCGTGTTTAAATACCATATAAACCCTTTTGTATACGTTCTCGTTTGACCGCAGGAAAGTACGAATCTCTGAACTTCTACTTCCCCAGCTATAAGATGGAGCTGAGACTCTTTCATGATTGCTGGGTTTAGGGTTCAAATTCAGGCCTCTGGCTCCAAGCTCAGGGCCTTTCCACCTGAACTGCCTTAGGATATAAAGTAGAGACAAGCTTGGGAAGGGAAGTAGGCCGTGTAGGGGTAGGAGGGGGTGTTCTTTTCTGCAGAAAAAGAACATCAGGGCAGGGTGGGAACCTGTGGCCACTGAGTCTGCGAGGCCCACCCAAGGCTGAACCACCAAGCTCGTACCCAATGAGCAGGAGCTCACTCCATATGGTCTTGCAGAGGGTAGAAATCATGAGATCAGGTTAGCACTGGAGCAGGCTGGGTGGGAGGACGGGAGTTTATCTGCAGGGTGAACCCTGGGCAGATGTAGGAGGCAGTCTCCTCTGGAGACCGAGGACCCACAGCTTGTCCTCTTCTTGTGACACCTGGAACTCACCTAGCTCTGGCCTGAGACTTCGTTCTAAAGGACTTTGTCTCTTTGGATCATGGAAGCAGTCAGTGGGAGCATGGAGCAGAGTAGGACCCTCTGTATAGGAGGATTTCAGAGTCTCCAGGACACTTATTCCCACTTGTATGAAAGCTTTGGAGGATGTGTTACAGCCAAATGAGAAAATAAATCAAGTTAGACAAAAAAAATAGGATCCAAATAACAGGAGACTCGACCACAGGAAAATAGTGAGAGGAAGTCTCAGAATGATGGAGAAGGAAAAAATGATGGAAAGGATGGCTCCAGGGCAACTGAGTGGCTCAGTCTTTGAAGCATCTCACTTAGGCTCAGGCCATGATCTCATGGTTGGTGAGTCTGAGCCCCGCACATCAGGCTCTCTGCTATAGCACAGAACCTACTTTGGATCCTCTGTCTCCCTCTTTCTCTGCCCTTCTCCTGTGCTCACTCTCTCTCTCTCTCTCAAAACTAAATAAACATTTTTTTAAAGGAAAAGATGGATCCAAATCAGAGCAAAAAGAATGGTCTCCAAGAAAAGAATGGAACAGATACATTATCTAATACCTATGAACATTTGGAAGATACTATTGTTAGGCATCTGAAAACTTTTCAAAGCATGGGGGAAAACATTATCAAAAGCGAAATTGAAAACTATACAAATGAAAAACTGAGGCAATGATTAACACCAAGAAAAACAAAAAGCTGTAGAAGAAAGGAAATGGGAATATTTGCATATGTATAATATAAACACTGACTATTTAATAACAAAGAAAGTTATATAACCATATTGAGAGGATTCTGGGAAAGAATAGAGGGTGGAAGTTGGAATATAAGAGAGCTAAACTATCACCTACCAGAATAGGAAATAAATAGATAATATCTAAATTTTTTTTAATGTTTATTTTTGAGACAGAGAGAGACAGAGCATGAGTGGGGGAGGGGCAGAGAGAGAGGGAGACACAGAATCCGAAGAAACAGGCTCCAGGCTCTGAGCCGTCAGCACAGAGCCCGATGCGGGGCTCGAACTCACAGACCGCAAGATCATGACCTGAGCCGAAGTCGGCCGCCCAACCGACTGAGCCACCCAGGCGCCCCTCTAAATTTAATAAATCAAGAAAACAACAATGTAAGCATAGCATTTAGAATCATGGAGACGAAACACAGAAGAAAAAGATGAAAGATTATAATTGGCTCTCCCAGATCTGAGGGTTAGGCCAGGGTAGGGGTGGGGCTGTAATTATTTTGTTTTTATTTGATGTTTTCAACCATTGGCATATTATCATTAACGCTGGATTTCACTTGAAAATAAAGTGGGAGGGGCGCCCGGGTGGTTTAGTCGGTTAAGCGTCTGACTTCAGCTGAGGTCATGATTTCACAGTTTGTCAGTTCGAGCCCCGCATCGGGCTCACTGCCGTCAGCACAGAGCCCGCTTTAGATCCTCAGTCCCCCTCTCTCTCTCTGCCCCTTCCCGACTATCGCTGTCTCTCAAAAATAAAATAAACATTAAAAAATAAAATAAAATAAAATGGGGAAGAGAACATTCTTTAAAAGCAGACAAGTGGGTACTCAGTCTTCCCTGCCAGGGACCCCAGCGCTGGCCTGATTAACCCCACTCACCCATTAGTGGGATGGAGAAAGGGTTAGAGCATGTTCGACTATGCTAAGGATGCCTCTCCGGCACTCTCCTTCCTCCCTCATTCACGCTCTGATGCCAGACCCAATCAATTACCTAACATCTGTGAACATTTGGGAAGTATTATTGATGGGCACTTAAAGCCTCTTCAAAGCATTAGAAAAAAATAGCAAAAGATAAATGGAAAAGTATGCAAATAGAAAACTCCGTCGGTCATGCTCTGATGTCAACCATGTCAAGGCCAAGCTGATCCAAAAGGCAGTGACAGAAGCTAAATTCCAGTCTCCTCCTCCTCCCCACGAACCCTGTGAGCTGCAGGCTGCCTCTCTGCCCTGCCAATCCTCTTGGCTTCAAATGTCGCTTTGAATCCTACCTGCTGTCCCTGAAAAGGAGCCAGGCAGGCAGTGCAGGGGCCCAGTGACCCAAGCAGGACGCCCATCCCAAACCGCACCCCAGCTGCCCAACGCAGGGCTCCTCTCCGGGGGCGGGGTCCACGCCAGGATCCCTGATGAGGAGCTTCTCCCCAGGGCTACTCCTCAGCCTATGACAACTCAGAACGCAGAGCCAAGAGAACATTCTGGAAGTGGGCCGGCTGAGATCCTGGGCCAGCCTCGGCCACACGGCAGTCTCGCCATCACTTGGAGGCATCACGGCCAATGGTGAGGGGTGACACCTTTGCCGCCACAGTCATGGGTGTAGAGCCAGACTCCACCATCCACTAGTCCTGTGTCTGTGGGCCTCTGTTTTCCTCATCCATGAAATGGGGAAAAAACATTTTGCTTTGAAAATTAGAGGCAGCTCTTCCTGTAAAAAGCACACGACACCAAGCCATACATTAAAAAAGCTCTGATTATTATCGTTAGGGCATTCCCTCTGTGCTTCTCGAATTCCTCGGAGAACCCAGTCAAGGAAAATTTCTCTCCCGCTGCCCTCCTTCTTCAGGCCCCACCCCCAGCGGTTCTCAGAGGCTCTCCCGTCGGGACCCTTCGCCCGCAGCCCTGCCTCCCCAGGACCCTCTGCCCCTTGCTCAGGGACAGTCTCGTCTCGCTGTGCAGCTCTGCCTCGTTCAAGGCCCGGCCTGCTGACTTCACCACAAAGGCCCGTCAAGGCATCGTCCTTGCCAAACCAAACACGCATGTTCAATGACCTCCCCTGACCCTGTCGGTGAGGGAGGACTAAACACATAGCACCCGGTCCTGGACAGATGAGGTTATGCAGAGTGTATTAGTCTCACGGACTCACGGCCTGGGGGGAGGACACGGCACGCCATGCGGGCCACCAGGAGGTGCACTCGGGAACAGGTGAATGCGGCTGTGGCAGACAGACTCAGTATCAAAAGGAATATCGGGCGCCTGGGGGGCTCAGTCGGTTAAGCATCTGACTTCGGCTCAGGCCATGATCTCACAGTTCGTGAGTCCCAGTCCCGCGTCGGGCTCTGTGCTGACGGCTCAGAGCCTGGAGCCTGCTTTGGATTCTGTGTCTCCCTCTCTCTCTGCCCCTTCCCTGCTTGTGTGCTCTCTCTCTCTCTCAAAAATAAATAAACACTAAAATTTTTTTAATTAAAATTTTGAAAAAGTGTGCAAGGAGGGGGCAGGCCTCTGAAGGACCAGAGAGGAGGGGCAGGGCCTGTGCAGGGGTCGGAGAGCAGGATGTGAGACAGGTTGGGAAGCAACTCGGCCAGAAGCCAGAGGAAACCTCCCACCCAGGGGCCAGGAAGCTGGGGAAGACAGCAGCATCCCGCACCCTGGCCCAGGTGGTGGCCCCACAGCACCCAGGGCCAACCCGATGACAACGCAATGAGGCAGGAGGGAACAACCCCTGCCCTCCGTCACCTGCGGGCCGGGGGTGGGGCAGGGCTTCCCGCAGCTGGGCCAGGACCTCCAGCACATTCAGCCTGGCCAAGCCCAGGTTCGCTCCTCTCCTCCCAGGGACCCGGCTCTCCAGCTGGCGAGTGGCCAGGAAAGCACCGCCGGCTCGATGGACTTCAGGGGCCGCCCGAGGCATGTCGGTCCGGGGCCAGATCACCGCGCTTCGGCTTCAGTCGCGACTCCCCTCCGTGGGGCCGATGGCGAGCAGCCCGGAGCCCGCAGGCTTGGCCGAGACCAGCCTCTCCAGGTTTTTGTTCCTTCTGGAGTGTCTCGTCACAGTAGCTCCGACCGGTAGATACGCGTGTGTACACCTGTGTGCGGGTGTGTACGTGCGCGTCCGTGAGTGTGCTGGGTGCACGTGCATCTGAGTGCATTGTGTGCGCCTGCGTCTGTGAGCATACCGTGTGTGCACGTGTCTATGAGCGTACTGTGTGTGCACGTGTCTGTGAGTATACTAGATGCACGTGTGTTTATGAGCCTACTGTGTGTACAAGCGCGTCCGTGTGTGCGCGTGTCTGGGAGCGTACTGTGTGCACACCGGTGTCTGTGCGCGTCTCTGCACGCGTATCTGTGAGCGTACAGCGGGTGTGTGCGAACGCAGGTCTGTGTGTCTGTGCGGGCCCGTGTACGCGCGCGCGTGTGCGTGCGTGGTGGCAAGCCCGGGGCCGCCCGCCGGCTCTCTGGTAGCAGGGGTGAGATCGAGCCTCACTTCCGGAAGCCCGGGGGGAGGCTCGCTACCGGGCACCGGCCGGGCCTTCCGCGGGCAGTCACGCCACGCACGGGCACGCGCGCACGGTCCCGCCGGCTCCCGCGCGTTCCCGCACCCCCGCTCTTGGCGTTCCTGCGCTGTGAGCCCAGCAGCCGGGCCTCGACGTGGAGCAGGCAGACGTTCGGGGCCCGAGCCCCGCCGTTCGCCCCCAAAAGCTGCTGTCCTGCCTGCCCCCCTCCCCAGCCGCCCTCAAGGGGCCTCCGGGCTGCCCCGCAGACGCAGACGGGCCGCGAGGGGCCGGCTCTGAACCCCTCGGCCCCCCCCCCCGCCCCCCGGGCACCTGAAACCCCTGCCTCCTGCCTCCTTCACGGGCCGCTGCTCTCCCAGGCCCCGTCCTGAGGCCGGGCAGGAAATCACCCCAAACCCACTCCCCAGCCCCTGCGCAGCCCTGCCTGCACCACCCCCTGTTAGCAGCGATCTGGGGCCTGAAGATGAGGTTCCTGCCTTTCCTCTTAAGGAGGCGCATCCCAGCCCCGGAGCGCCCCCTTGTGGCAAAGCCGTGCAGGCACAGCGGCTCACGCCTGGGGTCGAGGCGCCTTCGCGACACTTGAAGAGTGGCCGGAGGTAAGAGATACAAGCAGGCCCCTCCTGTCCCCTGCTGGCCCCCCTCTCCTCCTCCCGGAGCCCTGGGTATTAGAGGGAGAAACCTGCAGCTGGGTGCTTTTCGGGGGGGCGGGGCAGAGCCCCATGGATACCTGGAAACGATTCCTCCCCTGGGACTAAAGCCACCCTCAGGTGTCACCTTGGACTCCAGCCCGATGCAATTTTATACCTTTCATAGCAACAGTCTCCTGAGAGCACTCTGAAGCCCTCTCTGCATAGTTTCTAGAACGGATAGAGGATCTCGGTGACGTGGAGAAGGGGAGTGTCTCACCCCGTCCCCGATTGTCAGGAACGGGAAGTGTTGCCTTTCTTCCCACGCCTGCAGGACCAGCCACTGCCCTGCGCCCCACCCCCAGGCCGCAGCAGACCGACCCTGCCCCCTCAGCGGTGCCGCTCCCATCCTGAGGAAGGGTAGAAGGACAAAAAGTAATTCTTTTCTTTAAAAATGGTGTTTCTGGGGCGCGTGGGTGGCTCAGTCGGTTGAGCGTCCGACTTCGGCTCAGGTCATGATCTCGAGGTCTGTGAGTTTGAGCCCCGAGACGGGCTCTGTGCTGACGTCTCAGAGCCTGGAGCCTGCTTCGGATTCTGTGTCTCCTTCTCTCTCTGCCCCTCCCCCGCTCATGCTCTGTCTTCTCTTTGTATCAAAAATAAATAAACATTAAAAAAAATTTTTTAAATGGTGTTTCTAAGCAAAAATTCTTATAAAAGAGCAAAGACTTCTATTGCAGTTACCGTGCAGCCAGCCCTGTTCCAAGTCTTTTAGATGCATTAAGGCATTTAATCCACCTAACGTTTCCAATGTAGAAAATTTGCAAAATACAAAATTACGACAAAGGGGAGTAAAGCCTGTAACGCCGCCGCGCATTCGCCTGTAGTTTGTCATCTGTGCCCAGGGATTTTTCCGGACATAATGATCACATTTGAGTGTCAGACGCCGGCTTTCTGCCCGTTCCACGCAGCGTAGTCTCGTGACCTGGAGGCATCGGTCTTGGGAAATTGTCTTAATGGCTACACTGTCTTCCGTATTCTGAACGTGCTATCATTTATCTGACACTCTCAGGGAGGAACTTCTGTTTTTCACTCAGTGTGGGAGCCCGCGTGATGATGCCAGTGCACACGGTTCGTCTTATTCCAGCCCCTAAAACGCTTGGATGTTACAGCTGACACTCTTACTCGGGGTAAGAGCAGTCTCAGTGTGTGCGTGAGCACATGTGAGTGCCCGTATGCTCAGACCTACCCTATAAGAACTTCCTAGAAACATGTCCTAAAACAAATCATATAAAACACGTCCCAAAGAATTGAAAACATGTGTTCAAACAAATACATAGATAAGAATGTTCGAGCAGTATTATTCGTCATAGCCAAAAGGTGGAAACAACCCAAATGTCCATCGACAGGTGAATGGATGATCAAAATGTAGCGTATCCAAACAGACACACAAAAAACTCCAAAATGTGGTGTATCCATACAATGGAATACTCTTCGGCTGTGAACAGGAGGGAGGTACTGATACCTGATATACAGACGGACTTTGAAAACATTCTTCTTTTTTTTTCCAAAAAATTTTTAATGTTTATTTATTTTTGAGAGACAGAGAGACAGAGCATGAGCAGGGGAAGGGCAGAGAGAGAGGGAGACACAGAATCCGAAGAAGCAGGCTCCAGGCTCCGAGCCGTCAGCACAGAGCCCGACGCGGGGCTCGAACCCACAGACCGTAAGATCACGACCTGAACTGAAGTTGGCCGCTGAACCGACTGAGCCACCCAGGCGCCCCTGAAAACATTCTTCTAAGTGAAAGCAGCCAGACACCGAAGGTCACATATTATATGATCCCGTATTTATGAAATGTCCAGATACAAAGTGGGTAAAGCCATAAAGACAGAAGGTCGGGGGTTTCTGGGCTGAGGGAGGGTGACTGCTTGATGGGTCTCGGGTGTCCTTTTGGGGTGACTACAATGTTTTGGAACTAGTCAGAGGCGGCGGTTACACCACGCTGTGAACATACGAAGTGAATTGCTCACTTTTAAATTGGTTATTCGATGTGATTTGAGTTTTTTATCTCAAAGTTTAAACAAAAAAAGAAGGGTCACTAATGACTCCCGACCAAATGCTGACTAGTGACTTCGAGCCCGGCTTTCATGCAAATTACCCCTTTCCGGTCAAATTTCTTCTTCCGGTTTCACCACCCCTTCCCCAGAGCCTCACAGCAGAGGCTCCGACCCTGTGCTGTGCGATCCGGGTGCCCAGCTCCATCACCCCCCCCCCC
>PITB01033217.1:0-14237 GCA_004024585.1 Paradoxurus hermaphroditus | reverse complement strand
TTTCTTTCTTTCTTTCTTTCTTTCTTTCTTTCTTTCTTTCTTTCTGTCTTCTTTTCTTTCTTTCTTCCTTCCTTTCTTTCTTGCTTCCTTTCTTCCTTCAATCCCTCCTTCCCTCCTTCCTGCCTTCCTTCCTTCCTTTCTGTCTTCTTTTCTTTCTTTCTTTCTTCCTTTCTTCTTTCTCTCTTCCTTCCTTTCTTCTTTCTTTCTCTCTTCCTTCCTTCCTTCCTTCCTTCCTTCCTTCCTTCCTTTCTTTCTTTCTTTCTCTTTCTCTCTTTCTTTCTTCCTTTCTTCCTTCCATTCCTTCCTCCCTCCTTCAATTCCTCCCTCCCTCCCTCCTTTCCTTCCTCCCCCCTTTCCTTCCTCTCTCTTTCCCTCCTTCCTTTCTTCCTTTCTTCCTTCCTTCCTCTTTCTTTTTCTTTCTTTCTCTTTCTTTCTTTCCTTCTTTCTTTCTTTCTCTCTCTGTTTCTTCTTTCCTTTCTTTTTTTCTCTCTTCCTTCCTATCTTCTTTCTTTCTTCCTTCCTTCCTTCCTTTGAAAATCAGCATTATTGAGGCATAATTTACACGCCATTGCCCCAATTCTAACTGTACAACGTGATGAGTATTGACAAATGCACATGGTTGTGTCCCCACCGCTGTCGTCGAGAAAGGAGACGACAATTCCATCCTTCCAAAAGTTCCCTTGTGCTCCTTCGTGATCATTTTCCCATCCTCAGCCCCCAGAAACCACTCATCTCGTTTCCATCACTATAGTTTTGCCTTTTCTAGAATTTCCGATAAATGGAAACAGACATGCGATAGTCTTTTGTGCCTCATTTCTTTCACTCAGCATAATTATTTTGAGGTTCGTCTGTGCTATTGCATATGTGAATGGCTCAGGTCTTTTGACTTGGGGAGTGATCCGTACGTCACTGTCACGTACCACATTTTATTTCCCCACTTACCTCTTGATAGACATTTGAGATCTTTTTTCTATTTGGGAACTCTTGTTAATAAAGCCACTCTCGGGGCTCCTGGGTGGCTCGGTTGGTTGAGCATTCAACTCCTGATTTTGACTCCGATCATGATCTCATGGTTCGTGAGTTTGAGCTCTGCCTCGGGCTCTGTGCTGACGGTGCAAAGCCTGCTTGGGATTCTCTCTCTGCCTCTCCCCAGGGCGTGTGTGGTCTCTCTCTCTCTCTCTCTCTCTCTCAGAATAAATCAATAAATTTAAAAAAATAAAGCCACTATCAATATTTGCTACAGTTCTTTGCATAGAAATGTGTTTTTATTTCTTTGGGATAAATACCTAGAAGTAAGGTAATTGGGTCACATGGTAAGTATAATGTAACTTTATAAGATATTGCCCAGCTGTTTTCCAAAGTGTTTGTGCCATTTTGCTTTCCCATTAGCAAAGTATGAAAGTTCCAGTTCCTCCATGTCCTCACCTGTACTTGATATTGTCGATATTTTAAATGTTAGCCAATTGTAGAAATGCGTAATGGTATCTCATTTTGGTTTTAATTAGCTTGTTATATGCCATTAAGTGCTGTTCATACCTTTTCTTCTTTTAAAACTTGAATTGTTGGGGGCGCCTCGGTGGCTCAGAAGGATAAGAGTCTGACCCTTGATTTCGCTCAGGTTATGATCTCAGGGTCATGGGATGGAGCCCTGTGTCTGTCTGCATGCTGAGCGTGGAGCCTGCTTAAGATTCTCTCCCACTTCCTCAGGCCCTGTCTCTCATTCTTGTGCTGTCTTTTTCTAAAATAAAAAAGAAAAGAAAAGAAAAGAAAAGAAAAGAAAAGAAAAGAAAAGAAAAGAAAAAAGAAAAGGAAAGGAAAGGAAAGGAAA
Organism: Paradoxurus hermaphroditus; assembly: GCA_004024585.1. Taxonomy (NCBI): domain Eukaryota; kingdom Metazoa; phylum Chordata; class Mammalia; order Carnivora; family Viverridae; genus Paradoxurus; species Paradoxurus hermaphroditus. The sequence continues at coordinate 12,409 of PITB01033217.1, read as the reverse complement.
GAAATAGGGGCACCTGGGGGGCTCAGTTGGTTAAACATCCAACTTCGGTTCAGGTCATGATCTCATGGTTTGTGGGTTCAAGCCCCGTGTTGGGCTCTGTGCTGACAGCTCAGAGCCTGCAGCCTGTTTCGGATTCTGTGTGTCCATCTCTCTTGCTGCCCCTCCCCTACTCACATTCTGTCTCTCTCTCTCTGTCTCTCTCTCAAAAATAAACATTAAAAATTTTTTTAAACATATTTTCACATTTATAATCATTCATCATTATTAATCTATAATTTACCATTGTTTTTGTTAGCTTTCCAGTAAAATCGATGTAATACTACACACCTTGCAGAATTTCGTGGGGATCTGTCCAGGAGTCGTGTAAATAGAACTTTCTAACAATGGCTGCATGTAGAAAGTTCTCAGCAAATAGTATCCTTCCTTTTCTCTGCATGACATCATCTATAAGTAGACACTCTTTAAACAACAGCTGTTATCATGTGTGAAGCTGTAACCTCTCATAGGACAAAGAACACACGAAAAGATGTTATAAAACTGCCAACGCTAATATTTCATATGAAAAACGGGGAGTTGTTTTCCACCTTTTAAATTGAGCAAGATACAGAGTGTGAGCAGGGGAAGGGCAGAGAGAGAGAGAGATACAGAATCTGAAACAGGCTCCAGGCTCTGAGCCATCAGCACAGAGCCCGACACGGGACTCGAACTCACAGACCATGAGATCATGACCTGAGCCGAAGTCAGCCGTCTAACCGACTGAGCCACCCAGGCGCCCCTAAATTGAGCAAGATTTTTTTATTTTAAATATGAAACCCAGTGTTGCTGAGGATGAGGGAGAATGAGGACTCTTTTTACATTGTTGGCAATATTGCAAATTAGCCCAGATTTCCTGCAGGGCAGTCTGGCAATATGAAACCGAACCTGTTAAAACATGCATCGATCCACTTTTTAGAAATTTCAGCCCAAGAAACTAATGAAGATTATGGGTTGATAATGGTGTGCAAAGCTGCTTACTGTAATAATGTATATAATCAGAAAAACTGTCTAAAAGCGTAACTGTCTAAAAGCCTGACACATAGTTAAGCAAATCACAACGTTTATTCAGTAATATACTTGACCCTTTCTTTAAAATGATGGAGTAGAAGAATGTTTTACAAGGTATTGACTGAAAAGAATAGGTTACCTACCGAAGTTGGTTTTTTCATTCAGCAAATATTCGTTGCCTAGGTTGGGCATTGGCACTAAATGGAGAACTCGACAACTATGGTCTCTGGCTTGATGAGGCTTCCAGAAAGAAAAAATGCATTTCTTACAGGGAGATAGGTGTTGGGGTAGGTGAGGGCAAGGTTCTTGAGAAACACATACAGGGGTGCCTGGATCAGATCTGACCTGCACTTGCTGAAGTAGGGGGGACCCACAGCAAGTGAGATCTTAGCCGACCCCTGAAGCCTGGGCAGGGGCTAAGCAGAGGCAGATGTGGGTTTGGGGTGAGGGAATGGAAAAGGACCCCAGGCAGAGGGAACCATCTGGACACGATCCAGGACACTATTGAAAGCTTTTAAGCTAAAAAGTACACTGATCAGGAGCGCCTGGATGACTTAGTTGGTCAAGTGTCTGACTTCGGCTCAAGTCATGATCTCACAGCTCATGAGTTCGAGCCCCGAGTTGGGCTCTGTGCTGACAGCTTGGAGCCTGGAGCCTTCTTCGGATTCTGTGTCTCCCTCTCTCTCTCTCTGCCCCTGCCTTGCTCACACTCTGTCCCTCTGTCTCAAAAACAAATAAATGTTAAAAAAAATTTTTTTAATACTAAAAAAAAGAGAGAGAGAGAGAGAGAGAGAGAGAGAGAACTGATCAGGCTCACATTGAAGAAGGACTTCTCTCCCAATATGGTGGGTGAGTTGGAGGCGACCATGCTGGAAAGTAGGAAGAGCAGTTGGGTAATTCAGGGACGATGATGGCCTCATGTAGGGGACAGGGTGTAATGTTAGAAAGAATAGGTGAGAATATTAGATAAAATTCAGTGTTTGATTGGATATAGGCAAAGGGAGGAGGCAGAGGAATACACCAACCAGGCTTCTGGCTTGACCATCCCCCCAACCCCTGGGATCAAGAGTCAACCACCCAGGAGGTGGGGAACACAAGGGAAGGAAATGGGGGGGGGAGGAGAGAAAAGGTGATGGTTTCCACTTGGGCTACAAGAACTTTGAGTTCTTCTGCCTACACTCAGTAGACAGTTGAGGATTAGTGTATAGCCCAGGCGTGAGATCAAAACTGAAAGTAGAGATTCAGCAGTGTCTCAGCTCATACAAAGGTGACAGTCAGACACAGGCCTTGGCCAGTAGTTTTAGATCTGAACCCATTCGTGGACTATAAAATCAATTTAGTGGAATATAATATCCCAGCCGGAAAAACAAAGAAATAAGAGAATAAAAACTTCAGAGTGGATTCACAAGTAAGGGCAAGAATTGTTTCGTGAAACTTTTGTTTTTGATTATGTGTGAATAAACATACATAGGTGCTAAGTGGATCAAAACAATCTTATAAATTTTTTAAAAGTCTGTTTATTTATTTTGAGAGAGAGATAGAGAGAGCAAGCAGGGGAGGGGCAGAGAGAGGGAGAAAGAGGATCCCAAGCTGTCAATACAGAGCCCAATGTGGGACAAACTGTGGGGTCATGACCTGAGCTGAAATCAAGAGTCAGATGCTTAACTCACGGGGCCACCCAGGCACCCCATGGATCAAAACAATGATTTAAAGCAATGACATAACCTGCGAGGTCACACTGTTGGGAGGTTAATGAAATGACGGACATGAGCTTACACAGTAGGCTGGAGAAGAGTTCTATGTCCCCAGCAGCACGATCGAAATGGACCCTTGTGCCTAGCCGCAGCTTGCCTCCGCTGGATGAGTGCAAACAGGCACCGAAGCTATTCTACTTCATGTATTTAAATCAACATTTGCGCCCCCTAGGAGGTTACAGTGGGGAGAATCAGTTGGGGGGAAAAAAAGTCAACAACCAAGCTTCCAAATGAACTCAGCAACTAGTAAACAGGTTTAAACATATGGGAATGCTCCTGACTTCCGGATTTTATGTGAGCTGATTTTTCCTATGAAGATTTTCTTTTAAAGATCGTGGAAGTGAAGTTGGTTTGATGGAGACACAATCCCCCAGCGGGGTGTTTCCTTGCCCCTGGAGTCGGAAACAGAAACGTTACTCTCATGCTAGGTAACCCTTTGATGTCAACTTTCTGAAATTAACTCTTAAGAGTACAGTTACGTATGACCATATACATCAATTACGGCACTATAAATCTTTAGGTTCTCGGAACTCAAAGCAGTAGACCTGGTATGAACTTGATAGAGGTCGACCATGTCAGAAAGCCTGGGAAAGAAGTTTGAAGTCGAATGATGGGGGCCGATGGGCCCCACATTTATGGTAAAGGAGGCTGGTATTGGAGTCCTTGCCGTCTGCCCACTAGCTGGGGAGGATTTCTTTAGGAGTCTCTTTTCCCAGACTCATCAAAGAAAATCATAAAGCCTTCCTCTGCCGATCCTGCCTCTGCACCGAGAGTATCAAAACGAGATGCAACATGAACAAGGCCTTTGTGAACCGTAAGTTACGTACGAATTCTTGGCAGTGTTACTTTCATTAAAAGCCCTAGATAGACTCTTTTTTTATTTTTATTTTTTTATTATCTCTTATTTTAGAGAGAAAGAGCATATGCAGGGGAGAGGAAGAGCGAGAGCGAGAGCGAGAGAGAGAGAGAGAGAGAGGAAGAATCTCAAGCAGGGATGAGGAAGCAGCCCAACCCCAGGCTTGATCTCACAACCCGGGGATCATGACCTGAGCTGAAATCAAGATTCGGACACTGAACCGACTGAGCCACCAGGAACCTTCGAATCAACTATTTTAAGACAGGCGGTAAAGCAGGCTCCCAGGATTCTTCCGGTTGTATCATAAACTCCCTCATTCACTCCAGTATGAACACGCCGGAGACTCCACCTTGCTCCCGTGGTTACTGTATCACAGACAGCAACAGGAGACGCACCCTGTTCAAAGGATTGTTTGAAGATATAATCTAATAATCGTGGGGACACAGCATAAGTTCGTTAAGTCATAATTCTCTCTAAGAGAACCCTTCCAAGATCAGCCATGGTGAGGGACCTCCATGGTGGGCTGAGGAGGCTCGGCCTGCCATCCTCAGACCCCTGCATCTCAGAGCTGCCTCTTCTTTTCTGTCACACGTTCCCAAACTTTAGTGTGCAAACATTCTTTGGTAACAAGTTTAAAAATTAAGTCTCTGGACTGACCCCCCAGAGGACTGAGATGCACCTATAAGATCCCCATCAGTGTCTCCCTGTGATCATGGCCAGCGCTGGCCTCCAGGACACTGACCACCCTTTTGAGGCTCTTCGGGAGCACGGACTCTGGTTCTGCTCTGAGCGCCCTCATTCAAGGTCAGGGCTAATGGGAAGGACTTACGCAGACAGAGGAACGTGCCGTTTCCCACGCAGCCGGCTGCTCAGAGAAGTGTGGCCAAGAGCCAAGAGTCCCCTGGCAGGCTCCCCACCCAACCTTGTGCCCGGGTTCACTCCAGGAGGCCATGTCCACACTTCCCCAACTCACATACACCTAGGATCACTGTGAGCTGGGAAGAAATAGCCCTCACAGCCTCAGGAACAAGGGAAACCACATCTTTTTTCTCTGTTTCAGACTGAAACACCGGGCTGGCCCTTGGGTTTCACCGAGGTTGCCGATGGCCCTTGCTCACCTCTGGGAGTGGTGCTCGACACCTGAAAGTCCTTCCGGGCATCACCTCATGCAACCCTTCCTGTGGGCAACCATTTATGCAGGGGCCGGGCCTTGGCCGGGCAAAATGCTGTGTGTAGTCAAAATGCATGTTTCGGATCAATACGAATGCAATTTTCTAGAAGAGATTTTCCCCCACTTGGATAAGATCAGGAAAAACAATGGTAGAGACAATATCGTTGCTGTTGCAACCGTTGTGGTAACGAGCACTTTCCCACAATCCCTTCTTCGTGATCATGAGTCCATAAAGAGCTCAGAAAACCAAGTTTTTGCATAACTCATCTGGCAGTAAATCCTTCCTAAATGAATGCAAAATCATTCGTAGTCGTTATTTCTCTGCCTTGGTTTGAATCCTCATCCACTTTGGGTGTTCGATTATGGGGTGCTGCCCCAGACCTCTCGGGGATGTCGGGGAAGTCAGTATTTATCCCGTACACCTTCCTAAACGACCCCCCAAGCTCTGAATTTCTGAATGCGTTGGGCTCCCAGAATTTTGGATAAGCGATTGTGGGCTTCAAGACACGACTGGTTGTCGATGCTGTGGTTGTTATTTATGAGTGGTAGGGGTGTGCCCCCTGAGACCCCTCCCAGCTCCCTCCCCCAACGGCTGTCCTGGGAATTGCTGATCCCCGACACCACTGTGATTTTGTGTCAGATGGACTGCGTCGCCTGCACTGGCTCCCTAGGGGACAGACCATTGCCAGCACTCAAAGCCGTAACCAAGACCAATGCCCCAGGCAGGAACCCCTGGCACTGCGCCAGCTTTCCCAGCCCACAGGCATGGGGTGGCTTTGCCCGTTGGGCTGCAAGGTGTACTGTGGCTCCAAGCCCCAGGCAGAGCCCGGGAGACGCCAGGGTGGCTGTCGGCACCCAGCAGTGATGAATCATGAGGAATCATAATGAGGAGATGATCTCTGGCCCCCTCATCAGAGGTACCATCAGCCAGAACCAGGAACCTGCTGGTGCCTGTGATGTCCCCTCACCCCATGGACCCCAGTATGTCAAGCAGGCTGAGAAGGCAAAGCACCAAGGTGTCTCCTGAAGGAGTCTCTGGATGGAAGCAGGGGCTGCTGTGATCCCGGCAGACACAGATGGCTCCCCAGATGCCTTTGGGCCCCAGAAGGATAGGGCCATCCCCCAGGGTCCTGGCACAGACCTAGCATTCAGGAGGGCCTCGTCAGTTGTAATTCAATGAATTAACAAATCCAAATGACACTCACTGAACTCATCAGGTGACAGAAAGGAAGGAAGTTAGAAACCCTGGGTGGGTCAGTAGTATCTGTGGGAGCTTTAATGTGGTATCTACTGTGTACACACTCCTGTTAAGTGTCAGGCCCTGTCTAGTTCAAACTTTATGATGCCATGCAAAGGAGAGATTTTTTTTCTTTCTTTTTTCTTTTTTAAGTTTCTTTTTCTTTATATTGTAGAGCACGCAAGAGAGTGTGAGCCTGGGAGGGGGAGAGCGAGAGAGAGAGAGAGAGAGAGAGAGAGAGAATCTCAAGTAGGCTCTTCATTGTCAGTGCAGAGTCCGACGCAGGGCTCGATCTCACGAACCTTGAGATCGTGACGTGAGCTGAGATCAAGAGTCAGATGCTTAACCGACTGAACCACCCAGGTGCCCCAGGAGAGAGTTTTATTCCTATTTTATAGATGATGACTGGAGGTACATAGATGTGAAGACCCTCTCTAAAGGTGATTCAGCGAATGTATGGTGGAGGCGCCATCAAATCCCAAGTCCGCCCAGCCCCAAAGTCTGCCACTTCTGTCCTGCTCTGCTGGTCAAGAACGACCTTTGTCCTTCACCTCACAGTGGGGCTCGATCAAGCTCCATTGTCTGCCATTCTTCATTTCCGGAGTAGAAGCAACTGCCAAGGCCTTGAAGAGAGACTCCAACAGCTTCCTCTGGGAGCAAGAAGGCGAGAGGCGAGGCTGACGGAGAGGCTGGAGAAGGGGAAGGTGGGGGGGAGGAGTTGCCCCCTCTCTTGGGCTTGGGTTCCCACCCCACAGTTCGCCCCACATTTCAAGCACCCTTTGCCCCTTCCTGAAAGTCTGAATCACAGCTTCTCTACAGGTTTGCGGCTTTCTTTCAGCCATGGCGTTTCCCATGGCCCAACTCTGCCCCCCACCCCCCATGTCCACACACATGAACATCATTGTCCTCCTAAGTCTGGGAAAGTGCAGGGCTTGGCCTTGTTTCCAGTTGAACCCCAAGAAACCGTGTGTGTTACTCCTTCCCCCGTGGGAGTCACCTCCGAGAGCCAGGTTCTGTGTAATCCCCTCCCTGAAAGGCTGCTGGATTTAGAGCCTCGCTTCTAAGGAATAGAAGCCTCTGTGTTTGACCTCGTCGCTCATGTACAGGAATCACCTCACCCTGGGGTCCTGGAGCAGTTATCTTAGAGGTCTCATGGAAAACTGTAAGCCCACTCCCAATACAAAAGTACATTACACTCAGCCCATTTTTGAGAAGTTTGTGAGCCCCTTTCTACAGCGCCATCTTGGAGACCTCCATCTATGGTCACCAGGTAAAGGGTAACTTTTCTGAGAGATTAATACCTCTTTCAAACAGCACTGAGGGGTGCCTGGGTGGCTCAGTCGGTTGAGCGTCAACTGGTTTTGACTCTGGTCATGATCCCAGGATTCGTGGGATTAAACCCTGCACCAGGCTCCGTGCTGAGTGTGGGGCTTGCTTAAGAGTCTCTCTCTGTGTCCCTCTCCCTGCTCGGACTCTCTCTCTCTCTTTCCCTCTAAAATAAAAGTAAATAAATAAATAGCATTGAGAGTTCACCATCCACCGAGTGTGATGGAAGTCCCACTACCGGTAACAGCTGGACCAGAGTTCGAATGTGGTCCGTCTGGCACCAGGCTCACTGTTTTTCATTTGTTTGTTTCTTAAGAAATTTGTGGAGGTTTTTGTTGCTTGTTCTGCTTTGCTTCAGGTATATTCCACACGAAATGAAATGCACAGGTCTTAGGTGTACAGTTTGGTAAGTTCTGGCAAATGCACATACGTGTAACTCCCACTCAAATCAAGATATACAACACCCCTTTCATCCCAAAAAGTTCCCTCATGCCCTCTTCACTCAGTCTCCTTCCTATTCCCCCAACCCACACTGGGATAATCACTATCCTGACTGCCGTTGTCACAGATTCGCTTTGCTGCTTCCCGCCCCTCACAGAACTGGACTCATAAATACATATGCTTTTGTGTCTGTCTTCTTTTACCCGGCGTAATTTCCATGTGACTCATCCGTACTGTACCTATTTGAAATTTATTCACTTTTATGACTGACTAGAAATGTATTGTATGAATACACTTTAGCTTGTTTATTCTTTCTCCTTTGACAGATACACGGACGTTTTCCTTTTTTGACTATTATGAATAAAGAGGCTACAAATATTTTTGTCAAGTCTTCCACGGACACACATAAACTTGTTTTTCTTGGGTAAAGACCTAGGAATAAAATTGCTCAGCCAAAGGTTAGGTATATGTTTACATTTGTTTAAAAAACATCCATCCAGCTTTCTAAAGGGGTTGTATCATGTTCTCTTTTGTTTCATATTAGAAACGTTTCAATATTAGATATTTTTTAAACCATCTCAAGTACTTTTTGGGAGTAAGTGGTTTTTAAATGCAGGAATGGATGGATGAATGAATGAATGACCCAACAAACCACTCACCCTCTAATCTAACATGAGGCGAATGGAACCCCTTGGCTCTTTGGCCGCATCCCACTGTCTCTCCCTAATTCATGGCTGCTTCGCTTGTGCAGGAAACAACACCAAGCATCCTGGGGGTGCCCACGTTAGTCCCTCTCAGGTTTCCAACCACATTCTTATTACAGATGCATTGGCAGAAAATCCAGCCATGCTTAACCTTAAAGAAACAAAATTCCACTCACTAGAGAGACAGGAAGCAGATGCCCATGGGTGGTAGAATGAAATAATTAGAGAAGATATGAGTGGAGAGGATCTTGGATCCCTAGAAAAAGAGGAGAAGTAGGAGTAGAGTCAGAGGTGTCATTTACTCTGTTTTGTGTGCAGAAAGAGCTGGCGGCAGCACATCCAGTGGGCTGTGGGCTTGGGCGCTCTGAAACCAGGAGGATCACACCACCCTTATTAGCACCTTTGGGCAAATGAGAAGAGATGGCCTTTGTTTGGCTGGAGCTGGATCCCAGGCCCACTTGCCCTCTAGCGAGTGCCCCTCCATGTGAAGGGGACCACATACCAAATGTCAGTGGTGGTCCTGGGTGGACCTGGCCTGACTGATGTGTACTCTCGGTAGAAATCCCAAGAAGGAGCCACAAGGGTCACCTGCTGACATGGGTGGTCTGTGTAGACAGCTCCGCCAAAGATGTGGACTGTGTCTGGGATGCGTTTCTCTGACCGTGTGCCTGCCCTAGGTCCCGCCTCTTCCTCGCCAATGGAAACACCACTGTTCCCTTATGACTGAACCCAAACCACATAGAATCGCCCAGATTCCTGGTTAGGATTTGGGAAGGGAAGCTCACTGGCCATCTTGCTAACACAGTGCATGCAAGAAGAGTTCAGAACACCTATATTTGCTTTTTGTGTGTTTGTTTTACATTCAAAAACAGAATAGGTTGGCCTCTGATGTCAGATATCAGATATTTGGAAAACTATTTCAAAATGCCAAGACAACATAATGAGCACAGGCTCTGGAGGTGGGGTGGTTGGTCCCCACGTTTCGCATTGGTGCGCCTGGCGGGTTCTTTAACTTCTCTGAACTTTGACTCTCTTGTCTTTAAGTAAGGATGATATGTACTTGCTACAGTTGAGGTAAAGATTAAACAAGATGCTGTACGTGAAATACCAGGCCCATCAGAAGTGAATTGTTAATAGACAAGACATCTGAATGGCTACTTCTTCTTTTGATCTACATACTTGGATAGAATAGTCTTTATAAGTTACAAATGAAGAGAAAACAAGTGAACCAATGGGGCTTTTAGAAGACTATTGAAAGACAGAGGAATGGGAGGAATGGGCCAAATGACCCCTTTCCTTGAAGAGGCTTCAGCCCAGCATCCCCGTGAGCCACGCTGAGCTCTTCGTCTCTTCGATAGGGACACTCAAATAATGATGTTGGCCGGTGCTGCCCCTAATTGAGTTTTAATTATAGCACTTCCAGGAAGAATGAAGTTAAACCTCTGTTCTCCTGGCATAATTAAATTTAGGTTAGCATATCTGGAGAATTCTTATCCCACATATGTACCGCTTCTCCTTGTCTGAAGAGGGATTTCAAAATTGGACATTGTTGTTTAATGGATGAAGTTTAACAATGACACACGGGCTTTGCTCCTCTTTAATTACGAATGGTTAATTGTAGAGAGAACCTAATTAGATTACCACCGGAGGGAGATACAGGTGGAGATGAGACGGATCTCTTCATTAGGTATGGTTCCAAGGAAAGACGGGCCAATAGGAACCCTGTGGAACTCGGGGAGCTTCTAGCCAGAGCCTAGTCTTCATGGAAGGTGGTTGCCTTGGTGAGTCTGTTCTGTGCTTGTGAGCACCTCTGTGCCAAACACTGTGCTGGCTCTGAAAGCAACCCTAGGGAAGCAAAAGCCATGGTCCTTTACTTTGAGGTGCCTCCAGCTGCTTAAGAAGTCAAAGAAAGCATGCCCAAGAGCAAGGAAAAGGAAAACTTCATCAAAGCCTACACCATGAACCTAATGATGAGATGGGGCACCTGGGAGGCTCAGTCAGTTAAGTGTCCAACTCTTGGTTTCAGCTCAGGTTGTGATCCCACGGTTTGTGAGTTCGAGCCCCGGGTCGGGCTCTGTGCTAGCAGTGAGGAGACTTCTTGGGATATTCTCTCTGGTTTTTTCTCTGCCTCTCTCTCTCTCTTAAAGTAAATAAATAATATTTTTAATTAAAAAAAAGCCTACCTGATGTTGTACTGATGACAAGTTCCAAATGGCATGGCTGAGACATCAGCTCATCAGGCATGGCAAGGACTTGCAGAAGGCTGTGTGGAACCCACGCTCAAACTTCAGGTCTACCAAGTACAAGCTCCATGGTCTTGGACAAGTTACTTCCCCTATCCTAACCTACAGTGAGGAATGAAGGCAGGAAAATGCAGACCATGAAGCTTGGCATTTATTTTGTGCTGATAAAACACACACACACACACACACACACACACACACACACACACACACACAGTAGCTGTTCTTATGGCTACAGACTCTCCTGATTCTGAAGATTATGAGGTGAACTCACCTAATCCTCATGCGAACAGATTTTGTTTTCCTTTGAGGGTTAGAAGAAAGATCTGTTGAAAGACAGAGGGTGGGCCAAATAACCCCATTCCTTGAAGAGGCCTCAGCCCAGGATCCCCGTGAACAACGCTGAGCTGTTTGTCTCCTCAATAGGGTGACATTCAAATAATGATGTCCTGCACCTAAGACCTGAAAAAGGGGGTCAGCTTCACAATACCCGTGCTTGTACGTGGCGGATGGCAGATACCATGGCCAAAACTTTATGGAAGCATGCCCCAGAGGACTGGGACTTGGAGCTGGTTTATCTCAGCTTCCTAAACCTCGCGCACTCTGGAGACTGCTGCCAACCTACTTGGACAGAGTAGCCACTGCCCTCTTTACCATTCTGCTAAGAACTGGAATGTGTGTTAAACAAACAGCGAGTTGGTTGAGTATCCCAGTGGTTTTCAACCAGGGATGTTTCCTCCTTTCTCCCCCAGAGAATATGTGGCAACATCTAGGAACACTTTTGGGTTGACATCACTGGGAATTAGGCGGGAGTTGCTACTGGCCTCTAGTGGGCAAAAGTCAGCGATGCTTCTAAACTGCCTCATGACCCCCGGTGACAACGAATTATCCAGCCCCAAATATCCATAGGGGTGAGGTTGAGAAACCCTGGAGTAACCAGGACTGTAAACCTGGCAGATCAGTCTCTGAATACATGTCAGAGTGTGGCCTGAGGGATGTACCTTACAGATACCTGCTCCCTAGCAGCCCCCATTAGCAGTCATCACCAGGTGTCCTGCCCCGGGAGTCCTTGTCTGTGGTTATAAATGGCCTCAGGGTAGCTGCCCGCCTGGTTAGTCTTCGAATTGGCCAGGGACTGTGTTCTATAGCATGACCACCAGATGGCGATCTTGGGATGGTTTTTCCCAGGCATACTTGCACTTGAGTAGACAGGCCTACGGTGAGGGTGGCTTATGCTCCTGGTCAGTTGTTCTAAGCTAACAAGCCTAACCTAGTAGGCTTCTGGAAGATGGAATTTGCACGGAAGGAGGCACGAATTGGAGAAAGGGTTCAATATCCCCTTCTTGCTTAGCAAGCCTGGGGCGCCTAACAGCCCTGATCCCATTTCAGCCTCCCTGTTGGCAGTGATTATTCCAAAGAGTGACTGCTCCATCGTTATAAGAATACATCCTGTCATCCTGATCTGAAATGGGGAGGCGGGCAGGTGGAGGAGCTGAGTGGTGGGGGCGGCACATCCCTCAGGCCACAGCTTGTGCCTGATGCTTTGCACGACTTACCACCTTGGACCATACCAGCACCTGCCCTGCTGGGTCGTTTTAGAAAGATGCTGAGAAACCGGCCAAAGTCACGCTGT
>PITB01033216.1:0-14262 GCA_004024585.1 Paradoxurus hermaphroditus | reverse complement strand
AGACCCAAGGCAGGCAGCTAATAGGGGAGGATATTTCTATGATAAGAACTGATGGCTGATCCTGTGCAAGCAGACCAGCTCCGTGTGACCCGACTGGCCGTGTCACTCGGATTCAAAGTCCCCGTCCCCCAATCGTACCGGACAGACACCGTCAGCCTCCATCTCTCCGGCTCCCCGTTTTGCGCCGTGTCCATGCCCCAACCCCCTTTTCTCTCGTCACGTGATTTCTTTAGCCCTGTCGGTGACAGCCCTTGGGCTCGTGTTGGGCCCAGAGGCGCTCTATCTCTTACCATTTGCGTTGATGTCATCAGTCAAGGCTTTAGGGTCTTGAGCGCCCCCTCTATTCTCCCTACAGGGGTGACCAGGGGTCGAAGGCTAATAAAACCAGTGACCTCAGGCCGCTGGGGAGGTCCGTGGTGCCGTTTCTCGTCAGCATCTCGAAATCATGTCCCACAGGGAGGGGACGGGTAGTGGGGGTTGTTTTCCCCCGGAAGAAAAAGTCGAGAAGAATAGAGCATCTGCCGGGCACCCCGCGTCCTTGTCAGGGGGCTGGGCCAATGCGGTGGCCGACAGAAGAGACAGGACCCGTGGACGGAGTTTGCCGGAAGACAGATTTAGCCTCATAATAGACATTGTCCAATAAAGAACCTGCCCCATTCCTGGTCAGAGGGCCACGCACCTGAGACTCGGCAGAGGGGATTTGCGTTCTGTCCGGACTCGACGGAATATTCCGAGAGCGAGGAATTTCTGTCTACGCCAGACCCAGTTCTTTTCCACTGCCTTAAACACAGAGCTTAATTTCTCTAACCTCTTTCTCGCTCCCTTTGTTTTTCTAAAAAAATTTAGAAACGCCTGGGCCCCGGCCGGCCTCCCTGCCGCATCCTCAAGCGGACGCCTGATCCGCCCCCGACCCAGTTCTGGCCCGAGTGGGAAGGGCTGGAACCCTCCTTCCCCGACACGACGGCTGAGGCAACGTGGGGACACGCTAAAGGGATCCTTAGGCGATCATAATTCCAGGGAAAATGCAAAAGCCGAGGTTATTTTGTTGACGGAGTAGAGAACGGAGATGCGGGAGTAAGTAGTGCTCACCGGCTATCTCTGCGCTCCCTTACGTCTCCCAGCCCCTGGGGGTTAGTGGGGCCAAGGGCTCTGCTTGGCAGCGACTGTACAGACCACGGGGCGGGGCGAGAGGACGGAGCCACAGGCCATAAGCAACCCAGGCCCCCCATCTCGGCACAGGCGAGGGCCGTTTGGAGTTTGCACCTGCAAGAAATCAGCCACTGTGGGGCTGTGCCCGCGAGAGTTCAGGGTTTGCCTGTTTGGACAGCTTTTTTTTTTTTTTAATGTTTCTTTTCTTTTCTTTTTGAGAGAGAGCGCGCAAGCAGGGAAGGGGCAGAGAGGGGGCGACAGAGGCTCTGTGCTGACGGCAGAGAGGCAGATGCAGGCCTCGAACGCACAAACCTTGAGCTCATGACCCGAGCTGAAGTCGGACGCTTACCCGACTGAGCCGCCCAGGCCCCCCTCGGACAGTTACTGTCGCCTAACCTAACGAATGCTTTGCAAAGCTTTTCACGTAGCCTTTGCATTTCCGGAAGCACACGTGGGGAGATAATATTATTCACTGAGATCCGGAGACCTTTTTTTTTAATGTTTATTTATTTTGAGAGGGGGGGGTAGTGGCAGAAAGAGAGAGAGAGAGGAAGAGAGAGAATCCTAAACAGGCTCCACACTCAGCAAGGAGCCAGATAGCAGGAACCGTGAGATCACGGCCTGAGCTGAAATTGGGTCAGACGTCTAACGGACTGAGCCACCCCGGCACCTCGAGATTCTCGGACTTTAAGCAATGTCTCCAGGGTGACATAATCCGCATATGTTGGAGCTCATATTTGAACCTGAACTCGTCTAACTCCGAAGCAAATATTTCTACCACTCTCTTTCTTAAAAGAGTACAATCCGGCAATGATTTTGGTTGCTGGGAGTTTTTCTACTCTCCTAAACCCACCTCCATACCTTCCTATTTCTATTGAGGCGGGGGGAAAGAAAGTTGAACAAATTCACTTTTTTAAGTTTGCAAGGTTAATTTTTGCTAGCCTGGAATGGCCCGGGACCCCTACCTCTCATGAACCTCCTGAAAATATCTGATCCAGGAAAACTTGCTGGCTTCGAAAAGGAGTAATAGTTAGGTCTATGTAAAGTTTATATGAAAACCTCATAGCATAAAAATAAAAGATACAGAGGCGCCTGGCTGGCTCAGTCGGTTGGCCATCCAACTCTTGATTTGGGCTCAGGTCGTGATCCCGGGGTTGTAGGATCGAGCTCCACGTCGGGCTCCTTGCTGAGCATGGAGCCTGCTTTAGAGTGTGTGTGTGTGTCTCTCTCTCTCCCTCTGTCCCTCCCCCACATGCTCTCATTCTCCCTCTGTCTCTCAAATTAAGTAAATAAATAAATAATACAATGAAAGAAAGAATGGCAGATGAAGCAACACTTATCAAAATTCGTGTTCCAACGAACAGATGTAAATCATATCTAAATATTGTGCCGTGAATTTTTTAAGCTTAATGAAGCCACAGCTCAAGAAAGAGACGTGAGGAAACAGAAGGCTTTGAAAAGGGAGCTGCCAAAATCCAGGAAAGAGTAGAATCGAAAACAAAATCATCGTAGAAACGAAGGTAAAAACGCAAGCGGTGCGAGAGACAATAGGCGTCTCTGAACGCGGACAGGGACGAAGGGCAGAAATTAGAAAGGCAAGCAAAACAAACAGCAAATAAAGAGAGAAAGTGGTGGATAGGAGAGAAGCTCAGAAAGTTACAGCTCACAAATAACTGGAGAGTCCGGGGAAGAAAAAGTAACAAAACAAATATTGAAAGAAATTCGGGGCGCCTGGGGGGCTCAGGGAGTTGAGCGTCCAACTTCAGCTCAGGTCATGATCTCGTGGTCTGTGGGTTCGAGCCCCGCGTCGGGCTCTGTGCTGACAGCTCGGAGCCTGGAGCCTGCTTCGGATTCTGTGTCTCCCTCTCCCTCTGTCCCTCCCCCGCTCATGTTCTGTCTCTCTCCTTCTCAAAAATAAACGTTAAAAAAATTTTTTAAACAAATCATTCACCTGCATTTCCCTAAGGAGATAAGTCGCTTTTTCCTACGTGCTTTGGTCACATGGCTTTCCTCTTTTGTAATGTGCCTGTTTTATTCTTCTAGCCACCTCTGTATAGGTTTGTCTGCTTTTTTCTTATTGTTTTATAAGGATTCTTCATGTCCTCCAAACGTGAGGCTTTTGTAGGTTATAGGCATTGCGACTATAATCTTCCTCTCTGTGGCTTGACTGTTTGCTCTCTTAAATATGGGGTTTTTTAATAAACTTTTTATTGTGGAATAATTTTAGGTTTCCAGAAAAGTTGCAAAGATAATTCAGAGAGCTCCGTACACCCTTCGCCCAGCTTTCCCTGGGGTTGACACCTTAAATTACCGCAGCACGTTGGTCAAGATTAAGAAATCAAGACTGGCACAATCCTATTCATTAAACTATCGACTTTTTCAGATCTCACCAGTTTTTCCGTTCCTGCCTTTTTTCTGTTCCAGAACCCCATCCAGGCTGTGCCGGTTTCTCAGGGTTCCCTTCTTTTTCACGATCTTGGCACTCCGGAAGAGTGCCCATCAGGTATTTCGTCGAATGTCCCTGAGTTTGGGTTTGTCTAACATCGTGTAACGTTGAGACAGGCGATCCGTGTTTTGGAGAAGAATCCCACAGAGGTAAATGCCCTTCTCCTTTCCGGGGACACATGCTCTCGCCATGACTCAGCGCTGCCGTCTGAACTTTGAACATTTCGTTAAGGTGGTGTCTTCCGCGTTTCCCCCCTGTGGGGTTGCCCGCCTTTTCTGCTGTAGGGGCTGGGCCGGCAGAGCTGGCCTCAAGCCTAATCTCCCATCCTGGCAACAACTTTATAAGCACTGAACTCTCTGCCTCGAACCCCTGCCTGATGGCGACGGCTCGTTGTTTCTGTCGCCTGGAGCTCAGTCCGCTCCATCTCTCTACTAGAGGAAGGAATAGAGAGAAAGTAGACGAGACAGATCTAGTTACCAGAGAAAGAGGAGAAATCAGAGAGAAGAAGACCACATCGCAGAAAGAAAGCAAAGGTTGGGTGAAGAGACACAGAAATGGAAATACACATGGGAGACAGAGACAAACGCCCGGGTGGTCCAGAAGCACTGTTGGTTAGCATCCCGAGAAAGAGCCTCCGTCTAGGGGTGAAAGCAACTCAATCAGGGACACCGGCCTGAGGTTGGGAGGTGGCCAGTGCCCGTGTGGACCTGAGAGCCTGACTCGTGGTGAGTCGCGGGGAAGTCGGCATGACGGTAGTGGACGGCGAACCGAAGGCTGTGGAGAACGGCGCGGGACGGGGCGGGGGGGCAGGGTAGACCGGGAAGCTGTGACATCCGGAGGAAGAACGGCCCAGCCCCACCACACCTCGCCGCCTCCCGTCCGGCGCGTCAGAACCTCCGCGCGTGGTTTCCAACACGAGTAAAATCTGTGAAGATGTCCAAACCCTTTAAAAATGACACATAAAGGCAAAGGGCACATTCATCAAGCATAAGACCATGTCGACTAGGTAAGAAATCTCTCCCGGATTCGCTGCGAAGGAGCCGCAAAGGCTGTCAGACAAAACGCCGCCCAGAAATGGTGACTCGGAGTGGAGTCACCATGGCTGTCGCTGCTCTATCAGATCGGTGAGGGGCAGACTCGGAGAGCGAACAAGGGTAGTAGGATTATGACCGTTCTCCTTGTAAGTCAGAAAAGTTCCTTGGGATATTTCTAGACTCCTGAGAATTTGGCAGACGCCCCATGGAAGAACCAGGACCCTGAACTCTGTACATCCAATTAGTGAAATACCCGATGCATTCACCTGCACCAGGGGCTGTGACTGACTCGCTCGGAGCTGCCAGCTGAGAGCCTGTGGGCACTGGAATGACGGCCCCAGACAGACAGAGAAAATTTATAGCTCTTGGCACCTATTCTGACTCCTCGTTTCCTTCTCCGCCTGTGTGAGGGTTTCAGGCTTTGAAAAAGAAGCTCGTTTGTAGGCTTCAACGGTCAGGACAGGGGGCACAGCACAGCCCTCCTCGTCCGCTCCCCACCCCTGGGTCCAGAGATAGAGGGGTTCTGGGTGACGGCTTTGCAGGCTTGCAGACCGCCCCCGAGGCTGGCGGAGCAGGAGGGGCTCCCTGGACCAAACCTCGTCCACAGCCCGGTGCCAGGTCTGCGTGGGGATTAGCCCAGAGGAGGCATCCAAGGGCACAGCGGGAGTTCAGAGGGAGCCACGAGCCACGGCCACGGCCGGCCAACAGGGCGCCCGTCTCCTGCTCGCTGCCAGAGGTGGGAAGAGTGGGCCTTTAAGCTTCTGACTCTTTGTCTGGAGACGTTTCTGCTTCTCCTTGTCTAGGACGTCCTGCTACGACCCATTCACCTAGCCTAACACCCTTGCACTGGGTTGAAGGGTGTCCCCCCCCAAAATAGGACATGGCCTATCGTGGAAGAGGGTCTTTGCAGGCCCACCGGATCAGGTGGGCCCTAACCCAGCGAGCGGGGTCCTCATAAAAAGACAAAAGACGCCCACGCCCGTGCCCGCCCCCACACGCAGGGAGAATGGCAGGTGGACACAGCCCAGGAAGAGCAGCAGCCGCCAGACCCGGGAGAGGAATAAGAGCCTCTGGAACCTCCCCGGCCCACACCTTCGGGCGTCTGGCTTCCAGAAGAGTGAGGAAAATGAACGTGGGCCGTTTTAACCCACCCGGTTTGTGGCGCGTTGTTACAGCCGCCTCGGGAAATGCAGTGCGCCCCCCAGATCCTGCTTGTGGGCGCTCGGTGTATGTCCTTTGGACGCATTGCCCTGGACAGGATTTGTCTAACACAGGATACTGTGACTGATTAGTGTGTCATTGATACGAGCAGGTACATAGCTACAGCTCAGATTCCTTAATGATTTCCATTAAGAAGGAAGCCAATGAGTATTAATGACCCATCGCTGTCCTCGTTGTTGTTGTGCTAACAACGGTTAGCACCCCCAAATCTCCGCATAAAAAGAGAACAGAACTGGGGGTGTCAGGGCAGCTCAGTCAGTCGAGCTTCTGACTTCAGCCCAGGCCATGATCTCGTGGTTTGTGAGTTCAAGCCCCGCGTCAGGCTCTGTGCTGACGGCTCAGAGCCTGGAGCCTGCTTTGGATTCTGTGTCTCCCTCTCTCTCTCTCCCCTTCCTCTGCTCATGCTCTGTCTGTCTCTCTCTCTCTCTCTCAAAAATAAATAAACATAAAAAAAATTTTTTTAAAGAGCAGAACTGGAAAACAAAACCCAAACCCCACGAGCCCCATCCACAGCGGGGATGGCGACAGTGGATTGAAGTTTAAGGGCAAACTGCTCACAGTCACAGGAGCAGCGTCCCCTAAGCCAGCGTTGAGGACAAAGATTAGGGAAAACAGCAGGCCCTCCCTCCGGTGGGCCTGAGAATCACAAAACAGCACGCAGGATGGGGAGGGGTTTGAAGCCTGCAGATCCTGAGGGAGAACCAGGGCTGGCAGGTGGTCCAGAGCTCCGAATCCAAACCCGGCACCCAAGGGGAACCGCTCAGAGAAGAAGCAGGTCGAGCGACTCAGGCCCGTGGCAGAAGGGAAGAGAAGGCCCCGCACGGTGGGCAAGGGGGTCAGAGAAGACAGGGGTCAGGGAGGAGGTGCCCGTGCCTTACGCATTCTGTGAAAAGAACAGAAACGAGAGTTCTGGCTGATGTTCCCCAAAGCCGTCTTGGCCCCACCTTCTCCTCTCCCAGCGCAGAAAGTTCTTTTTACGTAAACATGAGCAGCAGAGACGCAGCCCATTCTCACATGCCGCTGAGTGGGTCCGAGAGAAAAGGGATAAGAAGTGGAGGCTTAATGACCTCGCAAGCCGAGGAAGGGGACCCAGGATAGCCAAACCAGAACACGGAGTTCACCCAAGTGTCTCGAAATCATGGGGCACCTGCGTGGTGCAGTCGGTTACGGTCCGACTCTTGATGCCAGCTCAGGTCATGATCTCGCAGTTCCTGGGGGTCAAGCCCCGCACTGGGCTCCGCGCTGATGGCACAGAGCCTGCTTGGGATTCTGTCTCTCCTTCTCTCTGCCCCTCCCCCACGTGTGTGTGCACGCGCGTGACTCTTTCTCTCTCTCAAAATAAATAAACATTAAAAAAAATATTTTAAGTGTCACAAAATGAACTGAAACAAATAAAATGTTGGAAGCTCTGAAAAGACATCATGACTCAGAATTAGGGAAACTCAGAGAAGGGGTGACAGAAGGGGCAGTGTGAAAGTAAGGAAAGGGGGAGGAAGAGGGAGGGGAAGGGGAGAAAGGGGAGGGGGCGGGGTGGAGGCAAGGACGAAACACAAACCGTAGTAGACATGAACCCAAGCCAGGAGAATCACGGATGCAAACAAGCAATGGATGATGTCTCCAGCAAATTAAAAGAAGAAAAAGGAAAAATTCTCCTTGGAAGGGAACGAATAAGAAAATGAAAATAATTCCAGAGAAAGTAACAGGAGATAAGCCAAGATGAACTATTTATAAAACAGGGATTACCAAGAAGAAAACCAAAGCTATAAAACAGGATCGTACTCAAAAGGAAAGCGCGGAACAGCTTTTCCTAAAAACATACAGCTGCGCTTACGGACACGTCGGACACCTAGCACAGCTCGCTGTGTTCTGAGTCGTGGGCTCGTGGAACTCTCGGGCTTCAGGAAACCTACCTTTGCGCGTTGGTTAGAAAGTCCAAGTTGCTTATAAAGAAGAGAACATCGGCTTGTGTTTCGACTTCTCAACAGCCACACTGTATGCCAGAAGACCGTGGAGTAAAATATATGAGACGCTCAAGACAATACAACGTGAACAAGCCAACCATGAAATATAAAGACCATAGACAGACTGCCGTCAACACTCAAGAGCTCAAGGACGACCACTCGCATGAGCTCTTCCTAAAGAATCCACTGGAGAAAGAGCTTTGAACGACAAAAATGACCAGAAAGACACCACTCTAAGGGAGAGCGGCAAGCTAGGTGCCAAGACTGACAATCGTAAGAGAAGGCAATGCCTGGGTTGTAAATATAATACAACCGTCAAAAATGGGGAGAAGGAGAGGGCGGGGAAAGGACATAAAAAGTAGAATCAGCTTGCCGATGGCCTCACAGGTAACAGCGGGAAGTAAAATGTGTTACTTCCGGTTATATGCTGGGAGAGGGAGGCGAGAGTGAGGAGAAGTTACTGGTTCATTTTAACACAGCTCCTGGAAGAGAACTAATAGAAAAATAGGCAAAACCAGGGCACCGAAGGTATCATGTAACAGTATTGAATAAATGTCGTCATTACAACAATAATTCCAGCCTTCTTAAATCCCGAAAGAGAACATAAAATAGATTCCATGGAGACCTATATGTGATAAACCACTGTGACCGGACTGAGGCCACGCCCATGAGTCCTGTCAACAGATGCAATCGAGCTGAACTGAGCTGCTAAAAGAAAAAATATTCAGATGGGCTTCAAAGGCAAAATCTAATACCATACTACATATCGGAGACCCTCCTAACACAAGGGGATTCAGAAATGTTCGAACAAAAATGGGTAGAGAACAATGAAAAGCACCTAAAACGTAGAAGAGGCAACTACAAACAAAAAAAGAAATCAGAGTTGCCATCTTGACACCTAGCAAGGTAGAATCGGGGCCAAAGAGCATTAAGCGAACCAAAGTAGGACGCTGCATACTTTGAAGTCTGAAGTCTGGGATTCACGATGAAGATTTAACAGTAATACTTTTATGCACCCAATGTCTTAGCAACAACTTTCATAAGGCAGGAACTGTCATAAAAGACAACAGGAGAAATATATACAGAATCATACTTTTTAAATACCAAGAGTATCTAATATCTAATATCTCAAACCAATATAGATCAGCTAACAGATAGATGATGGATAGATGGATGGATGGATGGATGGATGGATGGATGGATGGATGTGATGAATGGATGGATGAGATGGATGGATGATGGATGGATAGATAGACAGATAGATAGACAGATAGATATAGTTAGAAAACTTAAAAAACAAAATCGTGATGGTAGATCATATACATGGTTAGGAGACACAGACAGGTGCTGTAATGTATCACCCATCTTCCTTCAGATAGGAAAGATTGAATCCTCCGCCCCACTGCAAGGGCCATCAGATGATGGCCGTCAGCTGTCAGCCTTCATGTGGGTTTGCCTCGGCTGCAGAAAACTGCCTCGTCCAAGGTCGCACCCCTCTCCCAGCAGCCCACATCCAATGCCAGGTTAACGAGAGGCGAGGGCAGCCCTGCCCATCCCCCCATCCCGGCTCCAGAGCTCTCTAAGGGAGTTTGAGGTCGTTCAACTTGCGCCTCTGTCCGATCCTACGTCAGTCCCATCCCTTCCACGGGTGTTCATTCAGAGATCATTCTCTAACAAATGGCTTGCGTGCTGGTCTATGTCTCAGAGCCTGCTCCCCAGGAATTCAGCTCGTGGCAGAAACATACACATTCAAAAGGCACGGAGATACAATTTCTCACCTACCAAATCGGACACACAGCCAAAAGTGTGACAACGTACTCTGTCAGCGACGTTAGGGATAGAAGTCCTCTTACACTGCTGGTGGGAAATTTAGCGATATCTTACCAAATTACATACACAGTGAACTCTGACCCCGAAAATTTGGGAATTTAGCCCATAGACAAACTAGCAAATATATGGAAAGATATGCACGAGGCTATTTATTTAGCACGACTTTGTAATAATGACAAAGGACTGGAAACAGATAACAACAAACAAAGGATGAGTTAAATAACAAAGTATGGCCACACGGTGAAGTAGAATACAGCTATGAAAAGGAACAAGGAGGATCTCTTTGTACTAGCACGTAGTGCTCCCCACATGGCAAGTAAAAACGCAAGGACTAGAAAAATGTGCCTGAGGACACCTGGGTGGCTCAGTCATCCACCTTCGGCTCAGGTCATAATTTCACAGTTCGTGAGTTCGAGCCCCGCGTCGGGCTCTGTGCTGACAGCTCTGAGCCTGGAGCCTGCTTCGGATTCTGTGTCTCCCTCTCTCTCTGCCCCTCCCCAACTCACGCTCTGTCTCTCTCTCTCTACAAAAATAAACATTTTTTTAATTTTTTAAGAAAAATGTGCCCGGAATGCTTTTATTCATCTTGAAGAAGTAGGAGGAGGAGGGGGAAGAGGAGAAAGAAGAAGAAGAAAGAAGAAGAAGAAAGAAGAAGAAGAAAGAAGAAGAAGAAGAAGAAGAAGAAGAAGAAGAAGAAGAAGAAGAAGAAGAAGAAGAAGGAGAAGAACAAGAACAAGAAGAAGAAGAAGAAGGAGAACTAGGAGAAGGACAAGGACAAGGAGAAAAACTAGATACTTACATTTGCTTATTTAAAAAACATTGGAGAGGCACCTGGGTGGCTCAGTCAGTTAAGTGCCCAACTCTAGATTTCGGCTCAGGCCATGATCTCACAGTTCGTGAGTTCAAGCCCTATGTCAGGGACGAAGTTGGTAGTGTGGAGCCTCCTTGAGATTCTCTCTCTCTGTCCCTCCCCAGCTTGTTGTTCTTTCTC
This sequence comes from Paradoxurus hermaphroditus, assembly GCA_004024585.1. NCBI lineage: Eukaryota > Metazoa > Chordata > Mammalia > Carnivora > Viverridae > Paradoxurus > Paradoxurus hermaphroditus. The sequence continues at coordinate 3,630 of PITB01033216.1, read as the reverse complement.
TCTCTCTTTCTCTGTCTCTCTCTCTCAGAGTAAATAAATAAACTTAAAAAAAAAAAACAATGGAAGGACAAAAATAGCTGAATGTTTTACAATGAGGTAGGAAGGCATGGAACAGAGGAGACAGGGGTAGAAGCTAGACTTCTCCGACTACCTTGTTTGGTATGTTCAGCTTCAGAATGAAGCTTAAAAAGCAAGCCCGAAACACGAACAGAGAAATCATACAAATAAACCATAATTGTGTAATGTATCCACCAGTTAGTAATATAAAACTGCCCAAGGAATCAATCCCAGGGACTTAAACACAGTAATTTGACTATATCCCTAGTGGGATATACCATAACGATCGAAAAAACTTCAAAAATATCACAAGCGATTTCCTGTAATCATGTCTTTAGCAGTGGCGGTTCGTATTGTTACTCCAAGCGTGTGGTTATTTGGGGATAAAGAAAATTAGTGATTATGTTGGTACTATTACAAATCAGGATTTTCAGCGTGAGGAAAAGGCGATTAAGATGTCAGGTCAGTAAGTTCGGTTAAAACTCTGTAGTTCTGAGTTTGAATTATAATATCAGTACGAACACACTATATATTTTATCTCTTAAAAGCAGTATACATATTTCCTAGCGAGAGCTGGGTTTGGAAGGACCTAGAAGCAGCGAGTAGTCTAGAAGCAAGTAATGTCCCTGTCTGTGAATACATTTCCCATCAAAAAGATCACGACTCTTCAGAGAATTGGCTATTCCCAAGACCGGGACAGGCACATACGAAATAATTTGCTTCGGAACATCTTGGCAAATCATAAATCCGGGAAACCATCAAGACTAGTCGGGCCATGTCACGATAACTCAGGACCCAACCTGAGTAAGTTCCCACCAGCCAAAGACAAAACCACACGAGCGTCAGTAAGGAGAATGACTACATAGGACTGAAAATTTGTTTCCGATCCATATTTATAAGGTTGCTAAAGGAGACTCCGGCTTCCCTTTTGGGCCTTGCCAAGGAACCATATTTTGAAAATGGTAAATAAAGGGAACGAATCAAACACTGACAACGCCTTCATTATATGAATTGAAACTCTGAGTAACCTAAGAGTCTCTGAGGGTAAGTTTCTCATTATAAAAGAAGTCCAGCTAATAAATGGCAAGGAAAGGGAGAATTAGTACATCGCCATTTTGCAACTCTAACGAATGAATGGATTTAAGCAGTGGTCGTTAGTGCCTGCTAACACATAAAGAGAGAGGCAATCAGGGGCGCCTGGGTGGCTCAGTTGGTTAAGCGTCCAATTTTGGCCCACGTCCCGATCTCACAGTTCATGAGTTCGAGCCCCGCATCGGGCTCTGTGCTGACTGCTTGAAGCCTAGAGCCTGTTTCGGATTCTGTCTCTTTCTCTCTCTGCCCGTCCTCCACTCATTCTCTCTGTCTCTCTCTCAAAAGTAAATAAACATTAGAAATTTTTTTTAAAACGAGAGAAGCAAGCAGCTGTTTATGTGACTCCTTTTGGAAAAACGTACCACCGACCAGGGAATAATCCTGCCAAAAAATTAAATGTGAGCCTGATAATGACTGTAGGTTTACCTACCAACTTATGAGAAATATAAGCGACAGAGAAAAATGTAGGCTGTGCTGACCATCCTGGTTTGCCCGGGATCTCCACCGTTTTAGCACTGGCCGAACTGGGTCGGTCGTCACCCTAATGCTCAGCTACGTCACACGGATGATATTAGCGAAATCCAGTCATAGAATGCTCTAAAAGATGAACAACCTAAATCCTTCAATCAAAACCCAAAAAAAGCAAGGCAAACGTCAAGAGACAGATCCTCTAGATTAAAAGGTATTTAAGAGTCCCTAAGTCTTAATTGCCAGGGATAGTCCTTATTTGGTTTCTGACTCAAATCCATCTTTTTCTCAAAAATGTTCGAAACTACGGAAGAACGTAGATCACTAACTGGGTATTTGATTATATCAAGGAATTACCACATTTTAGGCGTGGCTATGCGATCGTGGGCTCTCTAAACACAGTCTTCAACTTTTAGAAATACTGAAATACTTACAGATGGAATTATATGGTCTCTGGGATTGGCGTCCCAGATCTGCAAAGTCGTCCATGTCCGGGGAGGGATCGGTACGGGGACGGGGGTGGGAGTGGAGGTGGGGACGAGATGGGACAGGAATTGACGGCTGCTGAAGTTAGATGATAGATACACAAAGGATTATCCTAATATGCTTGGTGCTTTGTATATGTTTAAGATTTCCATAATAAGGGACACCTGGGTGGCTCAGTCAGTTAAGCTTCCAACTCGACTGGACTCTCGGTTTTGGCTCAGGCTCGGGTCTCGATCTCGCAGTTCGTGGGTTCAAGCCCCACATGGGGCTCCATGCTGACTGGGCAAAGCCTGCTTGGGATTCTCTCTCTCTCTCCTTCTCTCTCTCCTTCTCTCTCTGCCCTCCTTCACTTGTGCTCTCTCTCTCTCTCTCTCTCTCTCTCTCTCTCTCTCTCTCAAAATAAATAAATAAAAAAACTTTCAAAAATTAAAAAAAAAATTTTCTATAATAAAAAATAAATTTGAATTCAAAAAAGAAAAACTGCTAGGACCGAGGCTTACTGGAAAGTTGGGCCCTGGAAGCAACCGTCTGCTTCCTGAGGCAGCAGACACCTGCAGGCAGCTGTGACCTTTGGAGGAGCTGGCGGTCTCCGCCGCCACAGGGGTGACTCCTGCGGCAGCCGCGGTCAGCGTGAGCCAGCGGGCTCTCGCCCGGGGCACCGGCGGCTCCCCGACCTGCTGGGATCACCCTCTCCGCCCTTTTGCGTTCCCATCCCCTCTTCCACGTTTGTCACCAATGTTGCCCATATCCCTTGCACTGAAGCCCCCTTGGCCTGGAGTGTCCAGAACGGTGTCTGTTGTTACGAGCGGACGCTGACAGGTGCAACAGGACGGCAGGCGAGGAGGCGGCCGCTGCGGAGCCGGGGCCGAAAAGGAGATCGGTAGGGAATTGACCCAGAGAAGCAAACTTTGCCGGCCGCCGCCGCTCTGGGCAGGGGGGAGCACACCGCGGCCGGTCTCACACGCGCCCCCCCTTCCCACCCGTCCTTGCCTGCCTCTGGCTGAGATGCGGCAGACACCCCATCCTCTCCTGTGAGGTAGATCCAGGGAGGGGCAGTCAGGGCTGGCGGGGAAGCCCTTCCGTCCCTGGAGAGCCGGGATCTTCGGTCCTGCGGCTCTTCCACCGTTCGCTGGAACAGTTCACACTCCAGGAGGAGAGCTTTCCTTCTCCCGAAGGGCGCCTTTCAAAAGTCACGCGGGACACTCTCACCCCCACCCGAGCCACGGAGGAGGCTGGGCAACGCAGTCCTTCTTCTGGGAAGCCGTGGACTTGGCCCAAAAGCGGGGATGCTGTTATGAAAGAGGAAAAGAATCACGGATGCTCGGGCAGGCACCTAGCAGCCTTGGCCACCAAGGGTGGTTAGTGTGCGTGCGATTGTTGTCTTTGTCTGGAGGGCTCCAACCACAATAGCAGGGCTGATCTGTTGCCCCCCATCCCTCCCAGCAAACCCCTTTAAAAGGCCCCTTCAGGGGCGCCTGGGTGGCTCAGTCGGTTAAGCGTCTGACTTCAGCTCAGGTCATGATCTCG